>JAATLQ010037708.1:0-61867 GCA_013421005.1 Heliconius erato x Heliconius himera | reverse complement strand
AAACCCACCATACCAGAGGGCAAGATACTATCAGCTCATTCTGCAGGAATCCAGGGCAGTACGCGAGGCAATTAAGAAATCGTTGGCGGTAGTTTGATATAATAATTATGTCAACTGACAGACGAATGCCACCTCAGTCTACCCGTGACCACGGACTACTGCAAAGTGTTCGAAACGTCGGGTTTCCAAAAATGTATAAAAGTACCAAATATACGCGATTAATCCGGTTAAAATAGTTTTATTTAAAATGTGTAATAATCGTGAAAATCAAAGAACTTATTAAATTTTGTCAATTTCAAAAATTTACTTTTATATATTATTTTCATCTTTTCTCACATATACATCAAAAAAATTAAAAAATAAAATATAATTGGTAATCTATCATAAATCATTTTAAGATTGATTTATTATCGACTAAGCATAATTAAATAAAAATTCTCTTTAGCTTCAAAACTTCATATAAATGAAAGAATAATCCAATAATTAATTTTACCCGACTCAGGATTCGAACTCAAAACAAATTACGGTTGATCTTGTCATTCAGAATTACAAAGAAACGCTTCACAATTAGTGCGATCAATCAAAAGTTCAAAAATAACGCGAAGCTCCGTCACTGGCATTATTAAAAATGCCTTCAAAGCCATAAAAATTATTATGGAAGAAAAGATCGATTAATCATAAAAGATAGGGGCTAGTGATTATTTTCTATGTCATTTTGTGGTTAAAGTAAACCTATATGTTTTGGCTATTAGACATAAACAATATACAATATTTCTTTTACTTTGTCTGTTAAAGTAGAGTCAAAAGGGAATTGTACCCACGACCACTGTGATACAAAATACTCAGAACTGTAATAAAATAAAAAAAATCTAACACTTTATAATCAAATAGCCTATTATAAGCACTTTCACGCTTGCTTCACGCTATATCCCGCATATCCCGCGTAGGTAGAGGGAACCTGGAAAACTATTGTTAGGACACTCCGCTTCCATCAACTTCCGTTCCTTCCCGACTTCCATTCTGGAGTCGTGTTGAGGGGTGGAATTCAACACCGCGCTGTGCCTCGTTACCAACGCGAGGAAAAGAAAACGTTTAGTTGTCTCGAGTGAGAATCGAATCCACAACCTATCGCACTTACAAGCGCTCGCTTGTACCAATGCGTCACCAATGACCTCTAAAAAAAATCTTAAACTATTATACTAATCTGTTACTATTATTATAGCGATATTTCAATTAACAGTTTACTAGTGGAAAGCCTTCGACAATGTCCCTAGAAGCTATAGCTTAGCTGTTGGTTCTGGCGATGCAGAAGGCAGTGTTACTTGAAATGGCCTCCATTTTGAGGACATCCCTTACTATGAACTACGAAATATTATTAAATAGCGCTAGGTGTATAGAAATTATATGTTTAGATGGTTGTAGGTTCCACTTCGATATAAGGGAATGAAATATATAAATTTTCATTTTCACGCTCTGGGAACGAGGCAAAGCGCGACGTTGAGTTCCGCCGTCTCAAAGCCTCAAAAGTTTTGCGGAAAGTGGGGAATGGAAGTGTCTTAATGGGAAAGGAGTATCCCAACATTAGGTTCCCAGGTTCTCTCTGCCTACCCTGTTTAGTTAAGAACACACCACAGCAGAAGCTAAATCAGATATATAAATCAAATCATAAAATGAGAAAAACAAATAAACAAAATAATCAGAAATCAAAACCATCGATATACTCCACGTTCTCCTCCTATGACTACAGTACAGAACTACATACAAATAAGTATATATAACAGTTACAACTCTTTGTAGTCGAGGAGACGTCGTTTTTTTCCCCTATAGAAAAAACCGTCCATTGAAACTTAGAACAATGGGAAGTAACGTAGCAAATATCCGCGGGCGTCGCGTCCCATTTCCAAGCCTGGTTATTCTTTCATTCACCATAAAAATTGGCCTGCGATATACCTTTTGTTTAATGTATTTTTGTTAGGATTATATAATTGTGTTTTTCTTTTACGGTCATCTAATTTGGTGTTATGGTGTTTGGGGTTTGTGGGATGTTTATATTTTAGACTAGCTATTGTCGCCTGGTCGCGACGCCACCATGATCAGATAGCAGAGTAGGCAAAGGAAACCTGGGAACCTAGTTTTAAGATACTTCCATTTACACAATTCTGTTCCTTAGTTTCCGCCAAATTCGTTGCACGAAGAATGGCAGAACTCAACACCGCGCTTTGCATCATTACCAGATGAGTCGAAAATATCGAACCCATGAACCATCACGTTTATACTCGCATGCTTGTGCCCCTTCACCATGAGTCTCTAAAAAAATATTTGATATACAAAAGTTATATAAACCAATGCTTCACAGTATTGCATAGTACGTAAAGTGTTTCCAAGATCATTTAAAAGATATATAGCCGCTATTCTCACTCAACCACTGGCAGGCTAAGCTTTAAATCCTCTTTATCAAACACTTTATGTTAAATCATTTCTATCTTTTGAAAAGATCTGGATTAACTTTCACAATAAGAATTGTTGAATAAATTTTAGATATGCTTAAGTTATTAAGAATTTGCTCGATTTTTTTTTCAGACAGAGCAAACTTAAGTCCATATTTATGAATCGCTTTTGAAGTCTGAGATCGATCTTGAGATACTGGTTTCATTCATAGATATGTAATTTATCATTATTATTATTAAATATAATCATTTCTCAAAGTGAGAATAGAATTCACAACCATCAAAAATCAGAAATTGCTTCACAGTGTCAAGATGATCTCAATTATCTACAAAGTTTAAGTAAAGCTTCCATTCTTCCATATCAGCTACCTTCTCTGTAAGTATCTCGCTGAAAATGCCTTAAGCTTGACAAAAATATTATATTATGTATCTACATGACCAGGGCAATATAATGATAAATTACAGCTAGCCAAAAAAAAATATTATTTAAAATTTTTGTATTATCTCACTCTACGTTTAATTAAAAAAAAACATTAATATAAAAACATCAACATTAATTAAAATAAAAAAATAAAAATAAAATTAAAAAAATTAACCCTGCCTCCGTCTAAGTGTCGAACCCACGACCAACTACTACAGTTGAATATCAGATTTCCCATAGGGCTACGACGGCGACACGTCAATATAAACCCGCGGGAACATATTTCCCCGAGATTAAATCGTGGTAAATGATTATTGCATTCTGATTCTTTTTAATTAATTAACCTCTTTTGGGGATTTTTTTTTTCTGCCTGTAACATTTGTTATCGAATACTTTTCTTTTCGATTTTTTTGATTTCTTCAGTTATGGTTTAGAACTAGATTTTTGTGATTATATGAAGCCATCGTGGTGCAGGGGCACATGCGTGCGACTGTAAACGCGACGATTATAGGTTCGATTCCCACTCAGGAGAATTAATATATTTAATATTTTAAATTCCTTGTAACCGGTTCCGCCATTCGACGCGCAATGCCTAGAGAATTCAGGGGAATGACCCAATGGGAATGGAGATTCTTAACATAAGGTTCCCAGGTTCTCTCTGCCTACCCTACTATATGCGAGATATGGCGTAAAGCTAAATTAAAATGTTATATACGTACAACATTTCACCTCTAATATCGAATTGTTAAAAAGCTTAAGCTCTCGTGACTGTAGATGCTACGGTTCTCAATTCAAATCTCACGCGGAATAAAGGAATGTTATATGGCAGTAAGTGGCAACGGAACGACTTAACGATAGGTTCCCGAAATTGCGGGCGGTAACTGATTGTATTAAATATATATATAAATTCTGATGATGATCACACGAGCAGCCGCATTTCGTATATTCGTATATTTGGATATTCGTATATTTGGAAATCCAATATTATTTGTTAAGAGTAACCTGGCTTAAAAACCATACAACGGAGAAGTAAAAAAGGGATGGCAGCTTCTTTGGTCGAGTATTGTTTCAAATGTTCCAATAAGATAAACATAATGGAAAAACTAGTAGATTATCTATTTCAAAGCCATATATATAGGTGTGGTTTAATGAATACTTTGTCACGGGTTCGTGTCTTGCTTATGACATTTTTTTTAAGTTCAAAGTTCTATGATTGTTAGGCGCGTCCTATGATTATTTTTAATTCTCTTGCTAGGATAGATAAGGTATGGCTATGTGGCACTCAACGCTCGGTGAATGGTAACGAACCAAAACACGGCGTTGAATACCGCCACTAAACACGAAATGCCACCACTTGGCGGGAAATGGCGAACGGAACCCTAGGTTCCCAGGTCCCATCTGCCTACCATGCTATATGAGGAATACAGTGTGAAACTAAAAAAAATACTATTCAATTATTAAACAAAAAAGAAGTTTTATTACCTAAAACATTAAAACATAAACGCTAAAGTTTAGTCCACAATGATAATCGCTAACCCGACGTTAATAACTTCGGGAGGTCGTATCTCATTGCCTTGAAATCGATGACGGTTACATCGGCCCTACTATTAATATTCGGGATCGAAGATTATTATAATAGATGGCTATTTGTGCATTGTGTTTTAAAAGTTCTAAATTATTTTATTTTATTTTGAGAGTGTGGTGGTGTTAGGCAGGTACAGCGGGGATGTCACGGTGAGAATGAAGAAGAACGTACAGCTGGTTTGGGCACGTCGAACGAATGAATGATGAAAAATTGGCAAAAAGAAAAGAAAAAGTGAAAATTTATAAGTATTTCATAAAAAAATCATTACAAACCATATTTGCTGTTAATTTCATATAAAATGAGTGCATATACCCACAAACTTAAGTTTGCCAATTTTATATGTTGTAATTCACATTGATTAGGTTTGGACCTAAAATTGGTAGGGACTCCTTAGTGGGCATTCTGACTCGCACTTGACCGATTTTATATATTATGTAAATTATATATTATTTGTTCATACTATTTGTATAGTAAATTAATCCATCAAAAACAGCCAATCTGAGACTCCCTGGCAAATCTATTATAATAGTCTCTTTTGTTAGTGAAAAATCATTTTCCCGTACAAAATAACCTTCGCGATCGGAAAGTAAACTTCCGGAGGCCAAGAAATTTATGATATCGTAAAAAAATAAGAAAATACACAGTACATTCGGCGAAAACGCTTTGAAACGATATACAAGTTATTAAGTATTTTTCGGGGGGTATTTTTTCTTTGAAGTTCCTTTTGGATTATGGAAATTCGATTTAATTTGATATTATGTTTAAAGGAACAAAAAAATTAAATCAATATTTTCATTTTACAATTTCATTTGAAAGAAAGCTACGTTTCTTTTTCTATTAAGGCTATCGGTATCGAGTCTACTCCACCGCTGTGCACGATTAAAATTTCTGTGCGGTTTCCTTTCTCTTATTTGACTTTTGTTTCTGGATTTATTCAAATTGTTGCGATGATTACGCTGTCTATCCCTACTTGGGAGAATGTATTGAAATAAAAAAAACCAGACAAGCGCGAGTCGGACCCGCTCATCGAGGATTCCGTAAACAAATTAGAAGCCTTGAGCTATTTCTGAAATTCAAGCTTAGCTTAGCCAAAACCCTTTCATATGATACCTCACTTAAAGCTACTAGCGGCTTTAATGAAAAAAATTGCATCCCTTTTAAGGCTGTTATTTTTTTTAATTTGACCATTTTCTGGAACTGGTACAAATATTTTTATTCTTTCGCTCTGGTATCAAAGCAAAAATGCGACGTTAATATTCGCCATTCAACATGTAATGCCTCCACAATAACGTGAAAAGTGTAAAATGGAGTGTCTTATCATTAAGTTACCTGTTAAAAATGACTAAACTGACCATAAATAGATAAACAAAATACAAAATTTAACAAAACAGTACTTTTTTACACAATATTTTTTTACAATATAATATAACCAAACCTAAAACAAAAACCAAAAGTGGACAACAAAAGGTGAAATTAAAAGGAAATCAATACAAGTAAATAAAACAGAAACATTCACAACGGTAACAACCATAACTTCATAAATTCGGACTATCAATCCATACTCTGATCTTCCATATCCATTTATTAAGCTCAATCACTAGAAATATACTCATAAGGCTCGATATATAAACTTTTTGATGTCAATAACCGGCACAAGTTATAAGATAATTGCTGAAAATTACTGTTTTTCGTAATTTTTGTTGTTTTATTTACTCACTAGTGGTCCCCGCGTGGCTTCATCCGCTTTTACAACACAATTATTTATTTTATCACCTTAAGTAATGAAAAAAACAAAAATAAATCAGCTTCACGGTGTATCCCGCACACAGCAGGGTAGGCAGAGGGAACCTAGTATTAAGACACTCCGTTCCCCACTTTCCGCCGAGTTCTGGAGGCATTGCATGTTGAGTGGCGGAACTCAGCGCCGCGCTTTGCCTCGACACCAGAGCGAAGAAATGACAATATAAATGTAAATAAATATTTCACTTCCTCGAGTGGGAATCAAACCCACAACCAGTCGATTTTACACTTAGTGCCTCTGCGCCAGGACTGGCCTCTTATTATTCTCTCATCTCAAGTAATGGAAATGAGAAAATAAATATAAATAAAAAAAAATCTCATAGCATTTTAAAGACAATATCAATAAATTAATATAACTAAAGTTTTAACCAATTCAATAAAACATTTTGTAGCAATATTGGTGCAAGCAACTCTTTATATTGACTTAACTTGTATATTTGTGAACCGATTGAAATAAAACAAAAACTTAGTTTTAAATGAAGCTGGCTAGAACCCAATAGTGAAAGTTACATATAAATCGATTAAATCGTTTCTGAGATTAGCGTAAGCAACAGACGCACAGACAAACAGACAAAAATTAAAAAAATCGTTATTTTTCATTACATTTTTTTCTTATACATACCTATATGTTCCATGTACAGACAGTGATTTTTTTATTTTACTTAAAATATCAACTCTCTCAATATATCGCAATATCTTGAAATTTCTTAACACCCTGTTGTTTCATCACCATGTTTCGACTGACATCGAACCCACAACCCTAATATTTAACCAAACTAAAATTCCACAACGAAACGACGACATCAAAAATCAAATATCCTAACAAAAAAAAAATTCACTTACCCCACACACAATCACTTCGTTCGATATCTCTTCATAAAATATTAAGGACCCCATCTCTCCCTCGAAGTAATCTTTGGCGATCATATGGGAAATGACGTCAAAATACGCGTGAAAATTTAAAATACACGATATAATGGAGTTACGAGGACGTTTTATAGAGTGCTTTGTCTGTATCTGAAGTAATAAAGATTTAGAGGTATTTTTTTACCTTTTTTATTTTTGACTGTAGTCTTATTTATAAATATCTAAGCGGAGCTATGGTTAGGAGCTCGAATTCCGGTGAATTTAATATTGTTGAAGATATTTTCAGTTTGTATTGTTACAACCTTGTGGTTGATGTAATTATTTTCGGTAGTTTAATTAAAAATAATGTGTGGTTAGTACCATATTGTGAATATGAAAAAGCAAAGAAAAGCAGGTTGACATTTATTCTCGTACTGTGGTGTAGGAAATCTATTGTTAAAATATTCATTCTCTACTTTCCACTCAATTTTCGATATATTGTGAGCCGAGTTGCGGAACTTAAGGCCGCACTTTTTCTACAAAAATTGGAGAAATAAAAATAATTAAAATATAATCATTCCCTCGAGTAGGCATCGAATCCACAACCATCGCATTTATAGTCAAACGCTGCTCCAATGCGCTACAAGAGCCTCTAAAAAATATGATATACCTACGTACATATGTAAAAAAAAATCTAAAATCAGCTTCACGCTATATCCCACACACAGCAGGGTAGGCAGAGGGAACCTAGTGTTAAGAAACTCCGTTCCCCAATTTCTGCCGAATTCTGGTAGCATTGCGTGTTGAGTGGCAGAAATCAACGCCGCGCTTAACCTCGACACCAGAGCGAAGGAATGGAAATATAAATTTAAGTAAATATTTCGTCTCCTCGAGTGGGGATCGAACCCACAACCAGTCAGTTTTACAGTCACACTTCGTGCCGCTGCGCCACGACGGGCCTCATATGTACCTATATAAAATATTCCAGTAATATTGCGTATGTAATAACATATACATTTTTTATAACGGTTATATATTATAATAGAACAAAATAACAGTTTTTATAAGCAGTAAAATTTTATTTAGATCCTAATGCTATACAATGTTCACATAATCTAAATATTATCGTATACATATATTGAGAAAACAGAGTATTTGTTTTTTATTATAATAACCAACGTTATTTTTATTTATGTATATATTAGAATAATATAAAACTTTCACATAAATATCAAAGAAAATGAAAAACAAATAGGTTTTTTTATATTTAAATATTATTTTTTTTTAGGTTTTTATGATAAAGTTGTCTTTGAGACTATCGATGCAGACAGTGGTAGTAGGTTTGTAGACAATATGTACTACGCATTCGATTTTTAATTGGACAAAGGATGTATTTTCATTTATCACAGATGTTGGTAGAGTATTTCTTTTTTCATTTTTTTTAAGTTATATATGTCAGCTTCACGCTGAATCCCGGACACAGCAGGGTAGGCAGAGGGAACCTAGTGTTAGGACACTCCGTTCCCCACTTTCTGCCGAATTCTGGAGGCATTGCGTGTTGTGTGGCAGAGCGAAGAAATAGAAATATAAATTTAAGTAAATATTTCATTTCCCCGAGTGGAGATTGAACCCACAACTAGTCGGTTTGAATGTTTAAAACATAATTATGGCGTATCGAGTATGATATTTTTGAGTCAATTTTTTTTTTGTCAATCTGGTTATATATTTAAGTTCGATAAAAAAGATATATTTTATATAAAAGTTTTAAAATATAATATTGTGACTTAAAACTACTTAACAAAATTAATAAGAATCTATAACAATCGATTAGTAAAGAAAGCATTGTTTCTTACTTTACCTGCTCAACAATTTATTACCCTAAACAAGTACCGAACCCAATACCTAAAGCGAACAAATTCATCAAAACTGTAAGTAAAATTAAACATTTCAATCCAAAATTCCGTATTATATTTTGTATAATATTAATAAGAAATAAGCCTTCTTCAAAGGATTCACTTGGATTTGAAATTGTAATGAGTGGTCCTTAAAAGCGTATCATTGCTCCGCAATACAAGCGAGAACTCTTAGAGTTTTGAATTTACAATATTTTCTTTCATTAGGATGCCTCAGAACGGTGTTGAAAATATATAAACCTTTATAATTGATATATCCAGATGAGTCAAAGAAAACGAGGTGAATGATACGTATATACGATGTATTTCGATGTATTTCGATGTATTTCGATGTATTTCGATGTATTTCGATGTATTTGGATGTATTTCGATGTATTTCGATGTATTTCGATGTATTTCGATGTATTTCGATGTATTTCGATGTATTTCGATGTATTTCGATGTATTTCAATGTATTTCATTTTTCCGTTCTAATAGGCTAAACCCGGTGTTGGGTTACGCCGCTCGCACAATCTCAAAAATTGGGCGTAGAGCTAAAAATGAATAGTGTTAACATATAGACTTTTTACATATTTATTTACGTCAATTTGGCACTGTCAGCATTAAAATGGCCTACCTGAAAAAAGAATGAAATAATAAGTATTAACGAAAATTAATAGTTTTTATTTATTATAAGTAAAATCATTAATTGTAACCGTGCAATAGAATACATTATAAACTATTAAAGCATTGTAAGAGACTTAAAAATAAAAAAAATCGTTATAAATGTAATAAATAAATCGAACCTACATCCTGATCGCAATAAAGCATCCCTTAAGTTAACATATAAGTTATCAGAACTAAGGTTTCACCTTATTCGGCTCCTCCTCTATTAAAATAAAGGGAGTCAATGAATTTCTCCACTCTACACAAATATAAACTTGTCGATATAACAACGTCAGTTTCCAACATTCAAAGATCAATGTCTCTAAGAAGTTATTATTATCCGTAGATAGAACAGATAATAAAACCAGTTCTGTTTAAACTAATCTAATCCACTGCCTTTGCCACATGACTTCGAAAGTGCGTTAAAATAAAAATATCCAGGCCAGGCCATTTGCATCACAGGACCACCATCAAAGTGTGACTATAAATCGACTGGTTGTGGGTTCGATCTTCACTCGAGGAAATCAAATATTTATTTAAATTTATATTTTCATCTCTTCGCTCTGGTGTCGAGGCAAAGTGCGGCGTTGAGTTGTGCCACTCAACACGCAATGCCTTCAGAATTCAATGTTTTTTTTCTAAATATACAAGTTTTCATCAAATAATGTAATTTCATAATATATATCAAACATACAAAACATACGTCAAACGATAGAATTCCTCGCTTATCCTAGCAATAAGACCCGAAGAAGTTATATAAAATCATAACATAGACAGAGACGAAGTGAGAAAAAAAAAATTTTTTTTTTTTTAAATTAAGCTGAGAGGCATAAACTTTTACAATAATCAGATATCACCCCAGCGGTTTGGATCATCTCACTAATGGAAGCACATTACTCCTACACACATTGTTCGAGCCTCCACCTCCACCGCGTTGCCTTTCGAATATAATAAAAATATTAAAACTATAGAATTTGACACTTTTGTAGAGACGGCTTGTGGGGGAAACTCTTGTAACAAATGTAATTGAAGTTTTGATTATATGGAATTTGTTAAAATAGCTTTTTTTCACGTTTCTCGCTGTATCCCGCATGTATAAAGGAAGGGCAGGCAGTTATTTATCCGCTTATATTGAATTTTAGACTTTTTTGGCAAAAGTCAATAGAAATAATAATATATTGCTATTTAATTTAGTAATTTTTAGACTAGAGCCATTGCTAGACTAGACTAGCTAGAGTTATAGGATATACTTCTTTTTTTTCACCTTCACGCTGTATCCCGCACACAGCAGGATGGGCAAAGGGAATTTAGTGTTAAGACACTCCGTTCCTCACTTTCCGCCAATTTCTGGAGGCATTGCGTGTTGAGTGGTGGAATTCAACGCCTTTCCCCTCGACACTCTAGTGTCGCTCTAGCGAAGAAATGAAAATATAAATGTTAATAAATATTTCATCTCCTCGAGTAGGGATCGAACCCACAACCAGTCGATTTACAGGCACACTTTGTGCCTCTGCGCTACGACTTCCTCTAGGATATACTTGTAACAACAAAAATCATTCAAGTATATAAAATGATCTATAAAATCATTTTTGAACAACACTTCACAACTTTGCCATATTCCCCTTAACTTTTTACTAACATCTATTTAACAATTATTTTTCCTTTTTCATATTATTACTTTGAAGTAACTATTCTTTGGTATAGATAAAACGATAAAAGTAACGGTTTCTCACGGCAAACTTTTTAATGCTTTGAAAATTCAGCAAACTGAGGCGGAAGTCTCACCGATATTCTTCGAAGGCTATGTAAAAGTTCAACGTAAAAATTATATATCAGCATCGTTTAGAACTTTTATTTGAGATTAAGGCCAGTCGTGGCGCAGGGGCACAAAGTGTGACTGTAAAATCGATTGGTTCGATCCCCACTCGAGGAAGTGAAATATTTATTTACATTTATATTTTCATTTCTTCGCTCGGATGTCGAGGCAAAGTGCGGCGTTGAGTTCTGCCATTCAACACGCAATGCCTCCAGAATTCGGCAGAAAGTGGGGAACGGAGTGTTTTATCACTAGGTTCCCTCTGCCAACCCTGTTTTGTGCGGGATACAGCGTGAAGCTGATTTATTTATTTATTTTTTATTCATATATTCTAAAACATTATAATCTTCAATTAACCTATGATTTCAAGAAGCAATGAAAAGTAATTACAGCGGTCGACCCTAAATTAGTTTTCAAGGAAAGCATTTAAATCATTTTGTTTAGACTCGTCCGCAGTTATTGCCTAAATTAGTTCATATTTTACCAAATTCTGATTACAATTACGTCGGAATGTCAGTAATGGCGTCTGCATTATTAATGTTAATTTATTAATTTTCTGTATTTAATTTTCTGATTTAGTACTTTTTTACTCAAATCTACATATAAAAAATTGGTCGCAAATTTTGCAGTCTATGCGTTAAGGTGTGCTCTGAACTCCTCATCTTGCAACGCGATGGGCGCTCAGGCTATGAATCAATGGAATTTAAGATTTTCGTCTATTTCTTTTCTACTCTTTATAAAATTATAATCACGACAGTTTGTAGGTTCGATTCCTACTCGAAGAAATTATAATTATTTTCATATTTATTATAATATTTTCATTTCCTCGCTCTGGTAACGAGGTGACACGACGACACGAACATGGCCAGTTCCGCCACTCAATACGCAATGCCTCAGAATTTCTCGGAAAATGGACAATGGAGTCTTAGCACTAGTTTGTCAGGTTCAGATACAATCCGATTTAATTTGACAAAAATTTGGCAGACATTAGTTGGAAAAAAAAATGTAAAGTTGTTTTTTCTTTAAGTATAATATTTTAACCCATCGCTCGAAACTCCCATACACGATAGCCGCTCGTAGGTGATAAATATAAATATAAACATTAACTTAACATTCCCCGTTTTCCGCCCAAATTGAAATATTGCGTGCTACGTTGTTGTGGCGGTATAAATCAAAAAGGAAAATAATTGATGCGGACCACAACATTTTCGCGAAATAAAATGACTCTAGCACTGAACGGACTAATATTCAGATCGTAAGAAAAGTTTATACAGCTATATTAATTGTAAAACATTTGGAATTTTACGGCGTTGAGTTCTGCCACTCAACACGCAATGCCTCCAGAATTCAGCAGAAAGTGGGGAACGGAGTGTCTTAACGCATGGGTTCCCTCTGCCTACCCTGCTGTGTGCGGGATACAGCGTGAAGCCAATTTTTTTTGGTGTTGATATGTTGGTAGCATGCTAAGATTTCGCTCCGTTAAGCTCCGCAAAACAATATACATTGTCTTAAATCCTCAGAGTGAAGTTTTAATACTATTTTCTCTCTACCTACCCTACTATGTGAAATAATGTATGAAACGCTTTGTTCGAAACTAAACAAAACTTTGTTTTCTAAACTATTTTTTATACTGAATATTGTTTGACATTTTTAAAAAGACAAAAAAAAATATTTAAGCGAAAAGAGGTCAGTCGTGGCTTAGCGGTACAAGTGTGTGACTGTAAACGACAGGTTATGGGTTCGATCCTTCGCTCTGGTGTAAAGAAAAGAGCGCGGCGTTGTGTGTACCGCCTCTCGTTACGCAATATGCCTTCAAAATTTTGGGGAAACCTTGCTCATGTATGAAACTGAGAAAAAAATGTTTTGAAAGTTAAAAGCATTTATTTTATATTATTTCCATTTCTTCGCTTTGGTGTCGAGGATTATCGCGGCTTTGAGTTCTGCCACTCAACACGCAATGCCTCCAGAATTCGGCAGAAAGTGGGGAATGGAGTGTCTTAACACTAGATTCCCTCTGCCTACCCTGCTGTGTTGGGGGATACAGCGTGAAGCTGATTTATATTATTTTTAACGCACAATGGGTGAAATCGCTATATTAAAATATCAATATTTCACACAGTATTAACAACTATGACATGTGTGTACATATTTTAAATGAATAAATCTTCAGTCAATGGATATTAATGGTTGCGTCTCCTTCGTGTTTTCTCCATGTAACGTGACGTTGGCGAAGCTCTGAGCTCAACTGACACGTTCGGAACACCTCTATCAAAGAGCAAACAAACAAACCCAATCCTGCTTGAAAAAACGAAATATTTAATATTTTCATATCTTCGCTCTAGTGTCGAGACAAAGCGCGGCGTTGAGTTCCGCCACTCAACGCAATGTCTAAGGAATTCGGCGGGAAATGGAGAGTGTTTTAACATTAGGCTTCCTCCGTCCTGTTACATGCGGGATACAGCGTGAAGGTGTAAAAAACAACAATCAAGCAAGCAAACTTTGTTTGGCTTATTCAAAACCAGCATCGTGTTGACAATTGACTGTTAAAAGCTTTTTTTTAAGTTGCAATGTATGTATATGTTAGTTCGGGTGAAATCTTTGAGCTCAATTTTGAAGTAGTTTGGTTTGGATGACAATGTGTGTGGTGACTATCGGCTTATAATCTCATTATACACAATTTATAAGGTCATAAAAGCTTGTTGCGCGATTTACTTGTTTAAATAAACTAGTACTAATTTAAATATGAATAATCTGCTAAAACTAAACTAACTTCACGCTTTATCCCTAGCGGGGTAGTCAGAGAGAACGGAGCGCCAAACGCTACGGTCTCCACATACCTCTTTCGCCTCGTCCACTGTCATGAACCTCTTCATACATGCCCTCCGGGGGGGTCCTCATGCTTTTTACGTGACCTTCCTCCAGTATCTTTTATATTGTGTTTTCGAAGGTCAACCGAGGTCTCCCCCTACCTCTCTTACCGCTCACTTTTCCATTAAAAATCTTTTTTGCCATTCTTTCATCACTCATTCGTTCGACGTGCCCAAACCAACTGAGCACGTTCTTCTTCATTCTTCTTCATTTCACGGTGAGAACACCGTGACATCCTTGCTAGTACCTGCCATTCTGTGTACCTCTTCATTGCGGATTTGATTGTAAGTAATTGTAAGTCGATGGTTAAAATTTAAAAGAAAAAAATATTTTCTCCTTTTTAGAGCGTTTAAATAAAAGCTTTGTCTAAAAAATTCTTTTGCTTTTAATTTTTTTGACTTTTCAAATGAAGGATTGCAGTAACATAAAATATAATTTTAATTGGAAGCCCTTGACAGACAAATACTTATACAAAATTGGTTCATAAAAAAATTCTAGTACCATTCAAAAATAGCTATATGTTTTTTTTTGATAACAATAGTAAAATAATTTTGTTTTAGTTTTATACATATTATTACATATAGAAATGTAAGGTTACATATGTAGAGGACGAAGTGACGCAAGGGCACATGTGAGAGACTGTAAAGGTAACAGGTTGTAGGTTCGATTCCTACTCGAGAAAATGAAATGTTTATTATTGATCACGCAAAGAGTGGCGTTGTTTCACCAGTCAACTCGCAATGCCTTCAGAATTTGGCAGAAAGTGGGGAACTAAAGTATCCTAATGAGAGCATAATAGTTTCCCAGTTTCCTTCTGTCTATCCTGCTATGTGCGGGATAGCGTGAAGCTAAAAAAAAAAGAAAGGATAAGCAGGGTCTCGTGCCAATAATCCGCGCTCGAGGAAATTAAATATTTATTTACATTTATATTTTCATTTTCTCGCTCTGGTATCGAGGCAAAGTACGGCGTTGAGTTTCGCCACTCAACACGCAATGCCTCCAGAACTCGGTAGAAAGGGGGGAACAGAGTGTCTTAACACTAGGTTCCCTCTGCCTACCCTGCTGTGTGCGGGATACAGTGTGAAACTATTTTTTTTACATATATATGTATTTAACCATAAAACTATACATTTTTCCTTGAACTAAATTTGTCTGTTTAAATATTTACAATGATTTCACGATGTTGTGTGGTATTCTAAAGAGTATGGTGTAACTAAAAATATATAATAACCTGACCTTTACTATACATGTCAGTAATAATATAATAGAGACTCAGAACTACTGGTTAAATATTCTGTAATTATTTCCTTATTTGTTACAAAATTGGAAAAGAAATATATTATATTTAACATTTTCATTTTTCACTCTGGTGTCGAGGCAAACTGCGACGTTGAATTTCGGTACTTAACAAGCAATGCCTCCAGAACTGGGTGGAAACTTGAAAACAGAATCTTAATGGGGACGGAGCGTCTTAATACTAGGTTCTCAGTATCCCTATGGCTACCCCGCTATGTGCGGGATACAAGAAGAAAAAAAAATAAAGATCCCCATTCGGAGAAATTTCTGAGTGTGAATCCAATCCCCAACCATCACGTGATCAAGCATTGTCCCACTGCGCCATGATACCCACATTTAGTTATAGTATCAATTTTTTTTTAAACATTTTTAAAGTGTTATTCCACACTTAAGAAAGGAAAAATACTTATTTAGAAAACGTTTAAAAATTTTAAACGTAGCGGGACTCGAACCCGCGCGTTTTCTAAGTAAGTAGTATCAATTTTGTTTATTTTGACTACCAGTCACGTATTATGCTTCTTTACTTTTTATTTTAAAACAATCTGCGGATGGTGAAAGTCAATGCTGAATTTATCTAAATTATATTTCCACAGCGTCACGACAGACCTTAACTTCCGCCACTCAATACGCCAAGCAAAAAGTATGGAATGGAGTGTTAAGACACTACTTCCTAGTGTTTACTGCCTACCCTGCTATGCGGGTTAAAGCGTGAAATCGAAAACAAATAACAAAAAAAACACATTCCAACCTAACATAGAGTACCACAGTGGAAGGTATATTAAATTTTAAATCCACAGACATACCCTCACTTACAGCCTCATCAATACGTATTGGGGTTAAACTGCGCTATGAGACCGCCTTTGTAGTGGAATGAGCGTGGCTATATTGCCTGTCTGTCTAATGACGGTTTTATAACTTGCTATATACGCCACAATTTCTATAAACACTTTTATTTTATTTATTTATTTCAGTTTCACGCTTTAATCCGGGTGAAGTAGGGTAGGCAGAGGGAGCTTAGTTTTAAGACACTCCGCTATCCACTTTCCGCCGAATTCTGGAGGTTGGCATGTTGATTCGCAGATATAAAACCAGAGCGAAAATATGAAAATATTAAATAAATCATTTCTTCAAGTGGAAATTGAAGTGTTTAAACATTAGATTTTCCCCATAATAAATTAACATTGAGGCCAGTCGTGGCACAGTGGCACGAAATGTGACTGTAAAACCGACTGGTTGTGGGTTCGACCTCCACTCGAGGAGATGAAATATTTACTTAAATTTACATTTCCATTTCTTCGCTCTGGTGTCGAGGCAAAGCGCGGCGTTGAGTTTTCACTCAACGCGCAATGCCTCCAGAATCCGGCAGAAAGTGGGAAACGGAGTGTCTTAATACTAGGTTCCCTCTGCCTACCCTGTTGTGTGCGAGATACAGCGTTTATTTATTTATTTTATTTAAATTAGCATCACGCTGTATCCCGCATACAGCAATATGCAGGATACAGCGTGAAACAAAAAAAATTACGTACAAAAGGTTAATAGCGACAGTTAACATTATTAGCTCTCATAGTCTGCAACATAATTAAAATTGCTTGCAATTTTCAACTAAAATTCAGGAATTTGTGAACGGTTCCACGTTAGTGCATTCATGTGCACTACATTTTGCCATAACGTTGACTTTACCGACTTTGATGTTTAGAAAAGGAGAGTAAATATAAGCGAATGTTAAATTTGAAGCTGTCGCCTGACTCTAAACACGACGGTTTTGTGTTTCAGTATCTACTTCGAAGAATGAGATATATTATATTTCGTCACTGGGCTGGACGGAGAGTGGAAACACTATATTTCCTTCGCCTACTTACTACTAAGTGAATAGGCAAACTTAGGTACACAGTACAGTGCGTAAAAAAATATTTAGTTTTTCACATTTATCGACATGCGATGAATAACACAATATTACATAAAATTATACATATATACTGCTATTACTATATAAGAAACACAAAATTTAAACTATCTAAGAATCGTCCAACGGACACAAATCAAATACTATTCTCTATACAATATATTGGTTGTATATGTGCGTATTATCTTTGTAGGTGTTGTACTCATAAGTTGTTTTTAGTTTTAAGCTGTATGTAAGGGTACATAGCAGGGTAGAAGGGAACCTGGAAACCTAGTGTTATGACACTCCGCTCCCATTTTGACACTTCCATCTCTCACTTTTCGCCAAATTCTGCAAGCGTGTTGAGTAGCGATAATCAATGTTGCGATCGAACCTACAACCAGTCGATTTTACAGTCACACTTTGTGCCCGTGCGCCACGACTGATGGCGTAAGACTTGTATATAAAAATAATCATATATATATCATACAAGAATTGAACCAGTCACTGTTTCGAAATTCGCACAAAAAAAATAATACAAAAATGATATAAAATATTGAATAGTTAATTTATTTACGGTAAATCCCCGGCATTTTAGTATAAGCCCACTGTTTTAAGCTAACTGACCACATAGCATCACAGCTCTTATTGGATTTAATACCTCGCATACATTTTGGAATTCGGTCTTTCATTTTATAACTTTAAATATATATATTTTTTTATTGTTATTTGAATATGTATTATTAAATTGAATTATTTTGCGGCTTCGTAACGCAGCGGCACGGTCTGCCTGATCATGCTACGGTAGTAGGTTCAATTCACAATCGGGGGAATTAATTATTTTTATTTCTTTTTGATAACAAGACAAAGCGGTACGCCGAGTTTATTAGCAACAAACAATATCTCCTATATTGGGGAACAAAAAAATATAAAAAATATGTTCTAAAATAAAATTGGAACCTGCACTGGTCTCAAACCATCGTGGCTAATAAAAGAAATGTCTGACTAATATAAATAGTTTAGGTTTGATTTTTTTTATATTATATAAAAAAAATGTGTCTTTTTATAAAGCTGTATTATATCAAGAATATTATGAATGAAAAACTAAAAATAAAATATTATTTGTACAATTACACACAGTAGTAGGTATCTAATAATGAAGTAGTAATATAGCTAGTACTATTCTAAAGAACGACAAAACGATCAAATAATATTAACAGCCAGTTATTTTTAACAATTTTAAACTATTAATCCATACTTAGAATAGAAAAAAAAATATCATAGAAAAATTTTAACCATCTCATCAAAGAGCGGGTTCAAATCTGGCTGGCTACGTACAAATTTACTCACATTTTCTAAGATAAGTAACAGACAGTCAGTTTCTAAGTCCTATATGGAAACTATTACAAGATACAAAACTTCATTGCGAACTACCCACGACCGCATCTCTATTCACATGTTGACAGCTATGTACTACTTCACAAGTAGTTTCTAGGTCAGCTGAATGCCCTAGACGAAAGACCACCTACTCCTCCTCTACTGAGACGCTTTAAGAGTTTTATTTTATAAACACGGTGTGTATGGAGATAAGAGTTCAAGTTTTTTTAAAGTTTTCTAAGAAAATATTTAATATGTTTGTATATAAGTGAGGCCAGTCGTGGCGCGGCGGCATGAAAGGTGACTGTAAAACCGACTGCTTGTGGGTTCGATCCCCACTCGAGGAGATGAAATATTTACTTAAATTTATATTTCCATTTCTTCGTTCTGGTGTCGAGGCAAAGCGCGGCGTTGAGTTCTGCCACTCAATACGCAATGCCTCCAGAAATCGGCAGAAAGTGGGTAATTTGAAGGCTTAAAATTAACATAGTTTTTTTATCTCAATTTTGTATTCCTCATATAACGTAGTAGGTATAAGGAACGGAGACTTAAGACACTCAGGTAACTACGCACCACCTAGTTTTCAAGACATTGCAATTAAGTAGCTAAATCTTCAACACCGCGCTTTGTCTTGTTACCAGAACTACATGAAAAACTTTTTGCCACGAGCGGGAATAGAACCCACAACACGTCTACAGTCAGACATCGTGAAACTACATAAAAAAATAACTCATTATATTCTAGTTCTAACGCTGTATACTGTTCAATATTCATGAAGAACTAGATTATTTGTAGTTGAAAATAATATACGATTTTACAACACCATTAGTTGTGATAAATATGGCTATTATATGAAGTAGGTCATTCGTTATTTAATCGATAGGGAAAACGAACTTAATTTTAATTTTATATTAAATTGATGGGTGAGTAGGCTTTCTTTTATTTAAAAATATTATATGTATAAAGTAAAGATTGTTGTTGAAGCCGCCACGGCCTAGCTGCATAGCGGTTGTGGATTCCATTCCGATTCGGGGAATGAATTATTTAGTTTTACCTGTTCTAGCCAGATACAGCGCAGCGTTTAGTTCCGCCAATCAAACCGAAATTTTTCGAATTTGAAATGTTTTTTAGTACTGAGTGAGTTATAGTACTGAGTGAGTAGTTACTGAGTGAGATTTCAATCTACCTACATTGAAATTGATGCCTAAATTACTATAATTCTGTAAATACATTTAAAATAAAGAAATATAATCTGCAACATAATTCATCCATCTCTATTTTTTATTTAATTTGTATAAATTTATATTAAATAACAGGCATAGCACAGCTTTGAGTTCCGGCACTCAACACGCAATTTGAAGGAAGAAGGAAGGCTTTATGGAGGAAAAATGTGTCTAAAACACTAGGTTCCCAGGTTCCCTCTACCTATCCCGCTATGTGCGGGATACAGCGTGAAACTGAAAAAGATAACAAATATATACATAAATAATATCTCAAGTACCATAGATAATAGCGTTGGAGAAACTATAACTATTCTAGAATAATAACGTGAACATGACATGTTTGTATTTGATGGTTCATGAATACGTTACCAATATTGACCTTACGTATAATCCATACATACATTTATAATAAACGAACGTCTCGTCTCCTATAAGACATTATTTCTTATGTCTTATTAGAAGATATTCTTCGGTGTATTTCATATTGTATGTCAGTTTTTTTGTTACGCTTTAACACGTAAACTATTCAACTGATTAAAGTAAGATATTAACACATCGTTTTAAAGTCCCTTCGCTATATTGTTGAAAATATCTATAGTATTAAATTTCTTTATATTTGGAAAAAGTATGATATCATAATCTGTAGGCAAAGGGAACCTGGTGTTAAGACACTCCGTCCCCCACTTTCGGCCGAATTTTCGAGGCATTGTGTGCTGAGTTGCGACACTCAGCTCCGCGCATTTCCTTATTGCCAGGGCTAGGAAATAAAAATATTAAATATATAATTTCCTCGGGCAAGTATCAAACCCATAACCGTCACTTTTACAATCACACACTTGTGACGTCTCACGCCACTGCACCATGACGCCCTCAAATATAACATAGTTACAAAAATAAAAACAAATATATTATATAATGTTTGTATTTAAACTTATTTTTGCAATTAAGTGAAATCAGCTTCACGCTATATCCTGTACACAGCAGGGTAGGCAGAGAAAACTTAGTGTTACGATTCTCCGATCCTAACTTCCTGCCTAATTAAAAAACAAAGCTTTTGCCTGAGTGCCAGAGCAAAGAAATTATAATATTAATAAATAACATTTCAATTCCTCGAATGGGAATCGAACTCACGACAGTCACGTTTCACCCTTGTGTCGCTGCACCACGACGGCCTTAAACTTTGCAATGCAATATAATTAAGTAGTAGCCATTATTTTAATAAAATATATAATTTAACATACTCCTTCAATACAGGCCACAGGAGTAAAAAACTTCAATTAATGTGTATAAAAGCAAGAATATTTATATTAAAAAAGCTCTAAACAGGTGTTTTAAAAAGCATGACGTCAGAGATTCTTACGTCACAAATACCCAGATATTGATTACCTGTCTTACGGGGTTGATTAAGGCCAGGTAGGTGTGTTTTGCAAGGACTTGGTCTCGAAGCGGTCCTATTCTTTCGACGGCTCGAGCAAGAATGCCACTAGCTGCCGTGCGCTTGCACTCTTATGCTTTAGCTTCACGCTATATCCCGCACAAAGCAGGGTAGGCAGAGGGACCCTAGTGTTAATACATTCCGTTCCCCACTTTCTGCCGAATTCTGGAGGCATTGCGTGTTGAGTGGCAGAACTCAACGCCGCGGTTGTCCTCGACACCGGAGCAAATAAATGAAAATATAAATGTAAGTAAATATTTTATCTCCTCGAGTGGGGATCGAACCCACAACCAGTCGGTTTTACAGTCACACCTCGTGCCACTGCGCCACGACTGGCCTCATAAAAAATATTCTTACATCAAAAACCACAAAAAACGTGAAAACCAAAGCAACTTTCAACCAAAAATCTCACATAAATTTACAAATTGATCGGCAAAAATACAAACCTTATTAACAAATATCTAACATTAAGTCTAGAATTTTAGGTCATTCACAAGAACTACGTAGCTTATCCGAACAATAATATAGAAACTATTTGCACTGTAATCAACGACTTGGTTACAATCGGATCGTAATTTGCGGTCGTCGGATAATTGTACCGGAGCTTAGGTAATTTCTGAGTGCTTAGAACGCTTCATTAGAGAAATATTCTGGTGGCGCAGTTATATGAGGATTTATGACGCATTTTGTTACGAAATGATTGGTTTAGGGGTGGTTATATTAGGCTGGTTTGGGGGTTGGATTTGGGTGGAAGTTATATGATGGGGTTTATTAGGCATTGTTGATAGTAAAACTCCAATATTGCCATTTTTTTAAGAAAACTGAATTTTTTTAATAATGTATAGTTTAGTTTCACCAGATCGAGGAAATGAAAATAATTTATTATGTCGAATATGGTTCCAACCACAACTATCGCATTTACAGCCAGACGCTACTCCAATGCTCTAAGATAAATGAGACGTTGATGACGTTGAGTTCCATCACTCGTCATGCAATATTTTCGAAAACAGGGCAGTGCATGGGGAACGGAGTATCTCATCACAGGTTCCCTTTGCCTTCCCTGCAATGTATGTATGTACGGGGTAAAACTTTAAATTATGCTGGTAAAGATTTTATTGATTGAAGAATTCCCCACTTCTTATATTTACTTATTATAGGTCCCGACTGTTATTCCTAATAAACTATTGGGCTTGTTTATTTTCTTTTTAGTTTTCTGCAGTCGGGGTTTTTGTTTTTACAAATATTTTTTTATTTTTCACTTTTTTGTTAGGATTCATTATGGTAATGATAGTCATGATATACCTTTTTGAACTCCTCGTATGGAGTTCTTGAATTTGATATCTATATTTTGCACTAAGCCCAATGGCGTCTCACAGCCGCTATGGTTGTTTCTTTTTAACGTCACCTATCTAAGAACACTTGGGCTGATAATACGAATCTAACGATACCTCAAATATGTTAATCCGTTCAGCGGTTCTGGAGATATGAGGTAATAAAGAATATTACATACATACAAGATACGCGCGAAAAACATAACCCTTCCTTAGCAGTCGGGAAAAAGTCTACTTTACATAAATATTCCAAAATGAACATTCAAAAATGTATTCCGCCTTGTGGACATTAGGGAGATAAGAACAAAACAGATTACAAATTCTTTAATTAACAAGAAGCACTCGGAAAGCGATAACGCCTTTAAAATCGAATTATTTATTGGTCATTTTATTTGTTATCTGCTTCATCGCTTTAAACAGGTGCTTTATCATAATTAGAAAATGTTTCGTTTCTAAAATTTATTACTTATTTTTTTTAAGGGAAGAAATCCTTTAGCAATGCTTGGATACGCTGTGCCCATAATGTAGCATGGAGAGGAGCTCCGCAGCGTGGGCGTGGGAATAGGAGGAGCGATTGGTCTCTGCCCAATCTAGTGCTGTGCCTACCCCAAATACTAAAAATGAACTTAAAAAAACAGCTTTACACGAATTTTTAGTTTCAAAGATAAAGTCCAGGAAAGAAAAAAAAATTGTTAAACCAATGCTCAGCTGTGACACAGGCGACTCTTAAGTATCTGGGACTTGTAACCGACGGTTACGCTGTGTATTAAAGTCTGTCTTTATTGATGTAACCAAACTTTTGTAATCGACCTAATTTCTTCCTTAATATAAAAATATGATATGAGAAATATAACCAGAACCTAGTATCAAGTTACTAACTAAAAATACATTTCGTGGTGGTTAACAGATCTCAACCGCCACATTTTGAATTTCCGAGTGGTGGTCGTAGATTTGAGTGCACCCTAATGGTCTCTTCTACTTTATACTCCTAAGATTTCTTTTCTACGTAACTCACAAGTTCCAAAGTAAAATAAAATATATGTTAATATTTTTTATAATATGAGTAAGAGCTCATAAATGTATCATCCATTCCATAAAATACAAATAAACATTATAAAATCTTTTAGCAGTATTGTTCGTTATAGAATATGCATCAAAGATAAACATTTTTAAATAATAAACACTATAGTATTATATATTTTTCATTACTCCACACATTCGTTCTGTATGAAAGAAAAACTGATGCGGATTTAATTATATTTACTTTACAATTTTCATGTTTTTTGGTAGATTGAAACGAAATATTCTATTTATTTTCATATTTTTTTTTTATAATTCATTAAATTTTGGCTTTGATTAGATTCAGAATGTATTTTGACGACATTTTTTTTATTTTCAGTCTTGTTCTTCCCTCACGTTGTCCACAAAGCAGGGTAGAGAGAATGCGCTGTCCAGGCACTCCATTCTGTCCATTCCCGAATTTTTTTTTTAGAGGTGGAGCTCAACGCCGCGTTTTAACTACCAGAGCGGGGAACTAAAGACAATTATAATTCGTCCGGATAAAAATATAAAATAAAATGATAACAAAACGGTTTTTTTAAAACGCTCAAGCTTCACCAATTGTTGCTTGACTATAAACATCAAAATGAACAATAAAATAAATGATATATTTCTAATTATCACCAAGTATCATCATTTTAATAACCTAACGCAAATACAATATTTGCATATGCAAAACACAGTTTAAAAATATTCATTGGAAAATCGAGTATTAAAAATTGATGGGCAATCTATGGAACAAAGGCGGGCTCTTTGATCTGTCGCGTCTGTCATACTGTACTATGTTTTCCTTCTAATGTTTGTTTTGTAATGTTTTTATTTATTCAGGGCTATGGAAGTTGGTTATATATTTATAATATAACAAGTGTTAAGCTGCTGCTTTGTCCATGTAGATCCTAAAATCCCGTTTTATTCCCGTTTTTATGTATATAAATATAATGTTATAACTATATAGTAAAAACAATATAATATCGGATATTCCATACACATACACATATGTGTATGGAATATCCAATATTACATGTATAGAGGCCAGTCGTGGCGCAGCGGCGCCTCACTTTTTGCCGAATTCTGGAGGCATTTCGTGTAGAGTGGCAGAACTCAAAGCGACGAAATGGAAATATACATTTAAGTAAATATTTCATCTCCTCGAGTGGAGATCGGACCCACAACCAGTCGGTTTTACAGTCACACTTTGTGCCCCTGCGCCACGACTGGCCTTATGATATATGATGGCATAACTAGAATATATACCGGTATCATTACTGTAATGGTAATTGTATGTAAAAATAAAAACACAACCTTCAATTTATCAGTTTTCTTTGCAAAATTTTAAGATTTAATCTTTGATATTTATTAACTTTTGATATTTACCTTTTTATATTTAATCTTTGCTTTAATTATTTAATTAATAATAAATGTTATTATTAAGAAAAAGCAATAACTTTGAAGTATTTCCGAAAAAAAAGGAAACAAAAATATCAAATCGCTCTGTCATTTTTTCACAAAATCATCCACATACAAAAGGATATTAGATTCTTCAATAGGGAAGGTCAAAAGGAATTCTTAAGAGAAATCTCAATCATTTCGTTTGACATTAATCCTATGGATAAGAAGCTTCTAGCCTAATGTCGTCTTCAAAAGCGTATTTAAAACGTCGAAAACATATTGTGAATTAACAGTATTGGATTTATTTTCAGCTTCACTTTGTTTCCCGCATGTAGCCGGGTAGGCAGAGGGACCTTAGTGTTAAGACACTCCGCTGCCCCACTTTCGCTGATTTCTGGAGGCATTGCTTGTTGAGTAACGAAACTCAATGCAGCGCTTTGGCCTCGAAATCAAACCAGGTAATGAAAATGAACGAATGAAGACCAAGAAATGAAAATATTTCGTTTCCTCCAGTGGGAATCGAACCCACAACCTGTCACATTTACAGTCATATGTTTATCCCCCTGCGCCACGACTGGCTTTAATATTGGAATTGCCAACAAAACTACCGATAAAATTACATATAGCTTTACAGCAAGATCACGTAGTACTAATATAGAGGAGGGCCTTTGAATCAAACATTTACAAAGACCGAAGTTGTCTAATCGTGTAATGTGAAACAAAAAGCCGATTGGTTGAACAATATTGACATTACTTTGTAGGAAGAACTTATCTTTTACATATAATGTAAATATTTTGGTAACTATAAATATAGATATATAGAAGTATTTTTATTTATTAGAAAAAAATGAGGCCAGTCGTGGCGTAAGGGCATAAGGGTGTGACTGTAAACGCGACAGATTGTAGATAAGTTAAGTTGACAATGGAAATGTCCTAATGAGAACGGAGTGTTTCAACACTGAACCTGGGAACGCGGAACTTGGAAATCTATTGTTATAACACTCCGATCCTCATTAGGATATTTCCGTTATCCACTCTCCGTCAAATTCTTGAGACATTTCGTGGCGGAACTAAACATCGTACCAGATCGAGGAAATGAAAATATTAAATATTTAACCGAACTCACAACGGTCGCGCTTACAGTTACACGCTTGTGTCCTGCGCCACGATGGCCTCAAAAAAAGTTGTTTTTTTACACGTTAATCGTGGTTAATTTAAAAAAATATATTTAAAAAAAAATTAAATCTGAAAATCAAGATTTTATTAATCATTTACCATATCAATCACTAAACACAACGTTAAAACATAAATCCAAATATATATTTATAAGACTAAAACCATCTTAACCTATTCTATACTCACTAGTAGGTAACGAAAGTAGGAAAAGATACTCTATAAAATGTTACGTTATCGTAACTCGGTTAAGTTAATGGCCGCGAGAGAAGAGGAATGAGGCCGGAGTGCTGATCTATCGATTGTCGCTGTAATTTCGTTTAAAAGGTATCTGGGTTTCTTTCCCCAATCTTTTCAACTAAAATACTGTGGGAGTATAATTGGATATATTACTTTTAGACTACAGTAGTTGTATTTGTTGGTTTTAATTTAATTTTGATTTATTCGTACAATTTGGGAGTTTCTAAAACTAGGTTTTAGATTTGATTGATTTTTAGAAGCGTTTTTCTTTATTTCTTATATAACAAGAGAGACAGGTTCCGCATGTAACAAGTTCGTTCATGGGAATCGAATGAGCATCTAGAACGTGTCCTTTTCCATATAACCACGAGGGCGAAACTGCGGGTTAAAAGCAATTCCAAATAAAACATAGAGTCTTGTCATTACCTAACATACCTTCAGCTTGCATAAATTTCTTAATACATAGCTTGCATAAATTTCTTAATACAGAAATGATAAAAGCAAGTTTGATATTGCAATCCAAGATAATCTACAAACTTGAATTTAGTTTGAGAATTCATAACTCATTCTCGTACCTGAATATTTAAGGGATCAATTACGAAGCCCCTGCAGCTGCACTGGCCCCTGTACTTAGTTCTCAAAATTTAATGTTTCCCTATGTAGGTAGAGACCTTATACTCTTAAAGTGAACTTAGTGAAGTGTATACATGATCAGCTTCACGCTATATCTCGCACAAAACGGAATAGGCAGAGAAAGCCTAGTGTTAAGACACTCCGTCCCCAACTTTCCGTTGAATTCTAGAGATATTGCGTGTTTAGTGGCGTAATTGTGATTACCCATTTGTATATGTTTGTAAGTTTAGTTATACTTGATACGATGACTCTACTGTTAATTTTTTCTTGTTTGAGGCATATTATTATGTGTATGTTCGATTTCAGTTTATTTTTATTTGAAAATAGCGTTAAATTAATAAGACCGATCGTGGCGCAGGGGCACAAAGTGTGATGTAACATCGACTGGTTGTGGGTTCGAACCTCACTCGAGGAAATGAAATATTTATTTACATTTATGTTCTCATTTCTTAGCTTTGGTGTCGAGGCAAAGCGCGACGTTGAGTTCCGCCACTTAACACGCAATAATTCCGGGGCTCAGCGGAAAGTGAGATACAGAGTGTCTTAAGACTAGGTTCACTCTGCCTGCACTGCTGTGTTCGAGATACAGCGTGAAACTGATTTAAGATTTAATTTAAGCTTGAAAAGAATGAGTTGATAATAAAGGAGCAAATAATAAATGTGGTGAAATTGAAATGAAAATTTATATTTTAAATATTTTAAACTAAAATTCAAAATATTGACTTCAAATATTCTAGTGAAACATACATTGCAGCTGTATCTCAGAGGAGATGCCAACGAGACCAATATATTTTAACTAACACTATGTATGTTTGTATTTGTTTAAAAATAAATCATACGAAAAGGTTATTTTACTGCGTTGGCCCGGATTTTTATTTAGTATTTTTCATTCCAATCCAAATGGATTGAATAATAAATTATTCGCTTTCTTAGAAATTATAAGTGTGATGAGGCCAGTCGTGGCACAGCGGCATGAAGGGTGACTGTAAAATCGACTGGTTGTGGGTTCGATCCCCACTCGAGGAGATGAAATATTTACTTTAATTTATATTTCCATTTCTTCGCTCTGGTATCGAGTTCTGCCAATCTACACGCAATGCCTCCAGAATTCGGCAGAAAGTGAGTAACGGAGTGTCTTAATACTAGGTTCCCTGTGCCTAATTTGCTGTGTGCGGGATACAGCATGAAGCTGATGAAAATATGATAAATGTATCACGCTAAAATTAACATCATAGTTTATCTCTTTGATATTTTTTAGAATAAACATATCGATCCTACTTAGAGATCCTTTAATGTCATTGAAATAGTTACATTAAAGTAGTACAAGATATATTGATTTGAAAACGGCAATTAATTTTGAAAACTAGGAGGAGTTTCATCTTTCTTGATCTAGAGCACTGGTTCCTAACCAGTGGTCCGTAGAAGCCTAATAAATATGGTCCGCGAACAATTTTAATTTTATGACGGGATGGTGAGGCGAAGTTAATGTTTGATTATCACAGTTAATTTTTATTATACCTACATGCATAGTGGTCCCTGCTACCAAGAATGATATAAAAGTGGTCCTTGATCAAGAAAAGGATGGGAACCCCTGGTATAAAGAATAGAAAGATTCTTATTTATTTTATGTTTATTCTTTAAAAATGTAAAAAAATCCGGAGAGAATAGAAAAGTATCATTAAAAATACAAAAACTGATGTGATAAAAAACATTAAATACATAAATTATGTTTATTTTGAAAGCTACCAAATTTAAAATTGTTGCGACAATACAAGTTATAATCTACTGTAAAATTTTTGATAAGCATTTCTCAATTTTCGATATAGACATTCAGAATTACTTTATGTTCATTCGGCTTTATATCCTTATCCCTTTGGAGCATTTAATTAAAAATAATTTCCCAAGACTCCATCCATCCCTTTGACATTTTCTTTTATTTCTATTTATTAAACGATTTCGTAAATCCTGTAAAAGGTTCAAAATTTATGATATTTCAAATTGTAAAATGTTATATTAATATACGTAAGGACTATTGGGTTGGCAGTGTTCAAATGTTGAACATAATGTATACGTACTTTGACATAAGCACCTTCCACTCCATATAGACCCTGCTACATACCTAGTGTACACAGACTAGAAACTGAAAATATTTTAAAATATCCATCCCCTCCAGTGGAAATCGAACCCATGACCATACGACATTTAAACGTACAACTAATCCAATGGGCGTCTAATGAATAATGTTGTTTATAGGATTTTATCTGATCTGAATATTGAATACCTTCTTAGAAGCAAGCAAAAGAAACTTTTATTGAATAATCTACACCAAGCATAATTAGATAACCTCGCAACTCCGAGTACTAACACAAATGTAGTTTTATCGTGCTACTTGTAGAAGGTACAATTCAATTTAAATCTTACTTTTTTTGGCTGTAGTGTCCCAGGGACACAGTGGTGTAACTGTAACGGGGCACTTGTGGATTCGATCCCGAATTACTATTTATTTACTTCTTTGCTCTGGTACCAAGACAAAAGCGCTGCGTTGGCTTTCGCAACTGAACAAGCAATGCCTCGAAAATTTTACTTTGATTTGTTACCACAGTGAGGAAATGAAAATAATTCGCTCTGAATCCCATTCAGCCACATCGAACTCAAAACCGTCGCATTTACAGATAGCCGTCGTGCCACTACACTCACAGCCACACTAAAAATCATTATTATTAAAATTAAATGAAATTAGCTTCACGCTGTATCCCGCACACAGCAGGGTAGGCAGAGGGAACCTAGTGTTAAGATACTCCGTTCTCCACTTTCCGTCGAATTCTGGAGGCACAACGTGTTGAGTGGCGAAACTCAACTACACCCTTTGTTTCGACACCGGAGCGAAGAAATAAATAAATATTTAATTTCCTCGAGTGGAGATCGAACCCACAACCAGTCGCGTTTATAACTGTGCCCCTGCGCCACGACTAGCCTCATTAAAAGTAACAAGGACATAAAAAAAACTACACGACAATTTTATTACATATTTTCAAAAAATATATTCCACTATATGTAACATTAAAGTTAAAACTTCGATAGTTAGAACTGGCGTTGAATAAAAAGCCGCGCCTACAAAGTTCTGTCAGCTCAGTTTTGAAACCGTAATTCAGTGAAGTTGAAAAATTGAAATTGGATCAACTGGGAAATCGATTATTGGCGAATAAAATTCACTGAATGTTCGAGACGGCAAATACGTACGCTACGTTGTTTATAATGGCCGCGTGCGGAACGGCTTTAGAATTCTGTAGTTAGTTTTTCGATTTACGTAGTTATTATTGTATACATATATATATATATATATATATATATTTATATATTATTGAACCTAGAAATAACTTCTACTATAATACAAATGTTTATTTATTCCCATTAGGGTACATACTAGACTATGTAGCAGAGGGAATATGAAAACCTAGTGTTGAGACACTCCGTTCCCATTAAGACACGTTCACTTCCCATACCCCTTCGAAAGTATTGCGTATTAAGTAACGGAACTCAACGCAGCGCTTTGCCTCGTGACCAAAGCTAGGAAATGAAAACGTGTAAAGCACAGGTTCCCTCTGCCTACCCTACTTGTGCGGAATACTACATGAAGCAAAAAAACACATACTAAGAATTCTCATTAACCTGTCATTAAGCACTGGCAACCTATGCTTCTTTAATAAATTAACTATTTTCTACTTGAGAGAATTCTACAACGATTTTAGAATTACAAAATCCTCAACCAACATTAGACATAAAAGGAATTCTATCCCAATCAAAATCCCAATATAGGCTTTGAATGAATTGTCAAAGCCTCCTGTATTTGATCTGCCTTATCTGTTTGTTCTCGGCCATTAGGACACTTAATTTGGAATGTTTCGTGTTTAAATACTTTGAAGGTGTTTCAAGTGGCCGTAATGGAGGTATTTACTGTGAATGTGTAATTTTGAAGTGCTGATTGTTGCTAGGTGTGTGCTTATCCAAGTTGTATGGAAGAGGATCTTAATGAATTTGTATAGATAAATAGTCCGTATATTCAGTTTAAAGTTAGGTTTAAATAAAATAATGTTTATTATTATTAGTAATAGTAATAGTGTGTCCCAATGCAATCCTTTGAAAGTACATGCTTCTTTTCACCCCGAAAATTAGAAAACAGAAATATTAATATTTTTGTTGTACAGAAAAAATTGCTGTTCACAAATGATCCTGGAAACCTAATTACACTCTGATCCCATTAGGACACTTCGTTTTAGTACTAACTATTACAAATTTTCAGTTTTCTGATTTTTTTTGTGTACACTTTGGTACCAAATATCAAGTATGTAGGTCATATAACACTTCCAGATAACCTAGAATCTTGATGCTTAAGTTTTTGATGAGTCAGCCAATTCCCAAATTGCCAGTTTTGTAACGTTTACATATCTATAACACTTAGTTATAAAGTTTAATGAAAATTTTTGAAATTAAAATGCTTTACTAGCTAGAAAATCTTAATAAATGTACAATATACTAATTATATATAGGTACGTAGATTATATACAGATAATATAGCTTGCGAGTTTTGAAGGGCTCAAAAATAGCTCGAAACTAATGTTATAATACGATACAATACGATAACTAATATTTATTACACACGGTTCGTTGTCAGTTTTTTATTAACTTGGCTCGACACACTTTCGCGTGTCACTTTCGCGTCTAGGTCATGACAGTACAAAAATAAACATATAATATAACATTATAAATTCCTTTTGTTGGAAAACGAAACATCTCCGTTAATCTTTAATTCTGATACAAAGTTAAAACTTTGTATCTGATTAAATTCTATATTAAAATGAATATTCTTAGTGATTTAGAAAACATTGCATAATAGTATGCTTGAAAGTAAACTTTAATATCGTTAACAAGGCACGTAGAATATAAAACTTAAAGCAACTTAAACGTTAAACGAGATAAAATTCAAATTCAAAAACAAAGGAGCTCGAGTACTTAGCGAAAAAAATGTACGAATTTTGCGTTGAGATACTTGCCAGACAAAAGAGAACTTAAGCATTATATTTATAAGTTTATATTATACTTAATGTGCTTTTTTTTGAGGCCAGCATGTAACTGTAACAGGTTGTGGGTTCAATTTCCACTCGAGGATTTAAAATATTTAATATTTTTATTTCCTCGCTCTGGTAAGGAAATAAAGCGCGGCGTTGAGTTCCAACACTTACTTAACACGCAATGCCTCTAGATTCTTGATTGGAACGGCGTCTCTAAAAAATGGAATGGATGAACGAAGTGTCCTAATACAAGTATCCCAGGTTCCCTAGTGGACCATGCTATGTGTAGGATACACCATGAAGCTAAATAAAAAAATATATAATTTTAGTTTGATTTTAGCCTGCATAGCAGGGTAATGAGAATAATCTTGTGCAAAACACTAAGATTTCCACTTTCCGTTCAAATTTGAAACCGTTATGTAATAATTGAATAGAAACTCAACACCGCGCTTCGTGTTGCGAGAGAAATGGAAATAATTCATTCATCTTATATCCATCCTATTATGTTTTCTTTAATAAAGTTTTCTATTAGTCTTGACTCAAAAACGTTTATTTATTGTATCATTCAATGGTGAGGCCAGTCATGGCGCAGCGGCACGAGGTGTGACTGTAAAACCGACTGGTTGTGGGTTCGATCCCCACTCGAGGAGATGAAATATTTACTTAAATTTATATTTCCATTTCTTCGCTCTGGTGTCGAGGTTAAGCGCGGCGTTGAGTTCTGCCACTCAACACGCAGACTCCAGAATTTGGCAGAAAGTGGGGAAGGGAGTGTCTTAACACAAGGTTCCCTCTGCTTACCCTGCTGTGTGTGGGATACAGCGTGAAGCTGATTTTTATTTGATTCAATGGTATTTTTGTGTCAGTCGCATTGTTTTAATTATTATTTTCTTCACTTTTAAAAGTATACTATGCTGAGTGGTGAAATTCAATATTTTTTAATAAAGATAAAACCACAGTGAGCGTAAATTTTTTTTCAATATATTAAACATTCCACCACCTTCAACCACCAAATTTACCAACAATTTTTAAAATGTAAGAACACTATTTTTACCACAACTTGTAATGAATATCATACAGGCCTGATTTCGGCTAAACCTGCAATTAGAACTGCTCCATACAAAAAACCGGTAAAAAGTAATATTTTCAGATTTTTTTTATATATATTAAACATCACCAAAATGTGGGGCGAAACCGTAAGCTTGTTAATTAGGAGTATTTATTTCTAGTGTTGTTGCCAAAAGTAAGCAAAGGAGGTCACTTGGCAGACCAAGCCAGCTGGAGGCGTTTCTTTTGCGGCTTTCAATCTGCAGCTTTTTGCTGATATCGGTCATAAAGTACTGTCACAAAGCCAACATTAGAGTCCTATAAATCCAAAACCAAAGATAATGGTGATTACATGAAAAAATGCCTTTTTTAAACTATAAGCTATCGATATTTCTATAGAATATTATCAATCTTAGCTTAACGCTATTTTTCCTGAATATTTCAGGATAGTCATTTTCAAGATAGAACTTAGTATTAAGACTACTTGTTATCCAATTTTCGCCCAAAAATAATTTTACCTTGGAGGAGAATTGAAAATAATTTATTGGCCTGAGTGGAGATCAAATAACAACCTTGGTATTTAAAGTCAGACGCTGTTCCACTGTATGGCTTTTAATTATTATTTTAATAACTATTTTCCAAAACAGCTACGTTCAGAAGAATATTGTACTTACTTTCCATACTCGTTGTTCACGAGTGAGTGATCAAAGTATAACCGCTTGAACAAAGGTACGCTGGCGTTATGAAAACTGACCCGGTTAAAAACCTTGAAGTATGCAAAATTATAATATTTTTATATCATTATTCAGGTATATTTAATTATTATATAAGGTTCTTGTGGTGCAGTGAGGTGCATCTGACTGCAAAGTCAATGGTTGTTTGTTCAATTCCCTGTCAAGAGAATGATTATATTTTTAAATTACTTATATTTTTCCGCTTTTCCGCCTTGTTTTACAAGGCGTAGTGCCGAATACCCCTATTCAATGGACACTGCTTAGAAATTTAGTGGGAAAATGAGAAAAGACTGTCTTAACCTTAGGTAATCTCCGACTACCTAGTTTGTATAGGTTTATATGTGGGAAAAAATATTCAGGTTAAAGAGTTACATTTAAATGTTTCTAAACCAAAAAAGATAATTATATGAAAAACGTATATATTTCAAGTCCACAATTTTTTTAACTTCTCACATATAGCAGCACAGTGAGGAGAAGCCTACTCGTAGTGTTATCACACTCCGTTTCCCACTTTTCATCCAATTTTCGAAACATTACATATTTTATGGCGGAACTCAACGCCAGGCTTTACAGTCAAACCTAAAAAATTCAACACGCAATTTTCACTATTCACCACAAATTCACCCGATGAATATTTCCTATAACTGGGTCATTTACCGTACTCTGGGCACAGTGACGGCACCTCTGTCCGAGCGATTGACTACTTTGACCGTTCTAGTGTAAACAATGGAAACGGATGGATGAGAGACTCTCTTTCTAATATACTTGCATAGGTGGCATTTTATGTTTGTTTGTTATGTACTTTACGGTACTCTATTAAGTGTGGCTGTGCCTAAATTAAATTAAAAGTTTGTTTTTTTGGGTTTCGTATCTCAAAAGAAAAAAAACTTTTTAAATATAGCATAGAAAAAAAATAACACTAACTTTTACTTCATAGAAATTATTGCAAGTATACGCAAACATAAGTTTCTCAGCTTTAATAATTTATAATTTGACCTACAATTCTGAACTCTGAGTGGGTGAGTCTAACTCGCACTGTATCGGTTTTTTTATATAATATACGAAATTTACAAAGTAGATCCCCATGTTAAGAACATCGTTGTACAACATCGTGGTGGTGGTGGTGGTGGTGTAAAAAAGGGGGGCAGGTCAAAATTGCTATTACGAAATACTGAAAACATAAGTACTTATCAATTTAGAAGTGAAGAGAAATTTTAGTAGAGGCCATTCGTGGCGCAGGGGCACAAAGTGTGACTGTAAAACCGACTGGTTGTGGGTTCGATCCCCACTCGAGGAAATGAAATATTTATTTACATTTATATTTTGTATATTTGTATACACGGCGTTGAGTTCCGCCACTCAACACGTAATGCCTCCAGAACAGCGAAAAGTGGGGAACGGAGTGTCTTAACACTAGGTTTCTTCTGCCTACTCTGCTGTGTGCGGGATACAGCGTGAAGCTGCTTTAATTTTATTTTATAAATGAACCTATGACCGTCGCGATCTAGCTTATACTAGATCGGTACAAAAATATAAAAAAAAATATTCAGTGAATCTAATTACCTTATTCACTTTCAACCGAAAATAATTAAAGTAGGAAACAATAAAAAGCTGTAAGCAATTGCTTTTCTTACAATTCGGTGAACACAATTATCATTAAGCGGCCAACTTTTAATTTAGGCTTCCTCACGCCATTCTAAAACACGTTTGTACCAACATTCTACAATATATTATAATTATTGGGGTGTTATTAATAGGGTATTATGTGGGTCACAGGTTCTTATTCAAATTGTGAGTTAATATTATTTTTTTATTCGTATACCACACACACAGTAAATATTATACTTACTTTAACATGAATAGAAAAGAGATATAATTCGATAATTTTTAGCTTTAATTTCCATTTACTTTAGAAATATTATATGGCGGAACTAAACACCGCTTTAAGTAACTAGATTGAGGCAGCCAAAATATTTTTATATAAAGATTTTTGTAAATGAGACAGAAATACACAACTATCACGTACGATTAGGCAAAAAAATATAGAATTCAACACAATCCATTTATAAAAAATTGTACAATAAAACTGTTTTTTTTTTGTTAAATCATATATTTCCGCTAAATATTATTTATTTTAACGTATTTTAAAAAATACTTGTAATAGTAGCTTATGAAAATTAGTATTAAAATTTAACGTTGTTATTACATCCATAGGTACAGCCTTTTATCGGTATCATGATCTTTATAGTACTTAGAAGTTCATTTGATTAAATGTAATATAGCTTAATTAAATATAGTAAAATTACCCACTGTTATTTAAAACTAAATATAAAGCTTTCTTTAAAAGTTTTTTTTAGTTTCATGTATAGAACATGAGCAGGGTAGTTAGAGGGGAACCTTTACCGTTGTTATCGTTGTTGTTAATTTTTGAGAAATTAGAAGCGTGTAGAAATTGTAATGGCTCAATTGTAGTGGCGGATCTCAAAACTTTGGATTTGGATTGTTAGTAGAGCAAGAATAATTTATCTCCCCACGTGGGAATCGAACTCGCAACCGTCACGTTTACAGTCAGATGCTCTATCGCGGCGTTACGACGACGGCTTCAATACGACACGGACGACGGCATGAGGCCTATAAAATAATTTTGTCGTCATAATACAGGCGAATAAGATGTCTATATCTAATTTGATCAATATAAGTCGATTACTTAAATAAAAACTATAAGCAGGAATTGTGGGATCAAATCTCTTCTTGAGGCCAGTCGTGGCGCAGGGGCACAAAGTATAACTGTAAAATCATTGGTTGTAGGTTCGATCCCCATTTGAGTAATTAATCAGGACTCGGCGAAAGTAGAGATCGAAGTATCTTAACACTAGGTTCCCTCTCCTTACCCTGCTGCTACGGGATACAGCTTGAAGCTGATTTGATTTGTTTTGAAATCTATTCTTATCGTGGAAGCTCAAGCTTTGACATTAATTCTTTATATGCCTCGAACAAAAGGGTAGACAGAACAAATGTCAAGACACTCCCTTCTCCACTTTTCAGCCAACTTTAGAAGATGCGTATTTACTAACGGAGCTCAACGCCGCGCTCTTACAAATTCTTCAAAGCAAAATTTTAATTCCTTTTATAATATTTTCAACACTACTTAGACATTGCACATGAAAAAAAAATATTCAGGCTATTGCCCGAAACGTAAATATTAGATCGATATCATTATCATTCTAAACTGACCAAAAACACATTAAGACCTTTAGAAAGTAAAGTAAAGTAGATTTTAAACGGAAAGTCCTTAATGGAACTCCATCCGTCGCACTTTCAAAGAGATTTCTAAGGACCGACGGTTATCTGGTTGTGAAATTTGATTAGCATATTGTAAAAGTGCTGAAACTGTGAGAACGTGATTGAATGATGCATAGACGTTATAATTTTATAATATATTCAAAAAAATATTGAAAAATATTTAATTTGATATTTTTTTTCTACTATTATAGAATATTTACTATAGAATGTTTGTATTTATTTATATCAATAGTATTTAGCTAATATTTGTGTGTATTTTTTAAATAAACGAAAAAAAACTAAACAATACATGTAAATAACGATTTTTTTGCTGTCAACATCTTATAAATATTTTTTCGACAAAATTCTTACATAATAACTGTGATATATCTATACATATATATCTATACATATTGATTTTAACATGATAATGTTATGAGAACACGAAAGTAATTTAGAGTAGTAAATAAATAAATGTATATATCAGACGGGCGAAGCCGCGAGCATGTCGCTAGTCGCTGCTAAATAAGTGACTGCTTAATAACACTCAAAAATAAATATACAAAATATATATATTACAGATATACAGGATATATATGTAATTATATTTTATTAGTGGTTATTATAGTTTACATGTGAAATCGTTACAATAACCCGCTGTACTACTGTAAAGGCGATGTCTGTGGGTTCGATTCCTACTTAAGGAATGAACTATTTTCATTTCCCTCTATCTACCGTGTTTTAAGCATAAAACTCACTTTACATGCACATTTATGAAAGACTAAGATTGTAGGGTAAGAAACTGAAATTATATTTTAATACCTATAAAACAGATTAAAAATTAATAATGAAATTAGTTAAAATTACCTCTAAACACGATTTAAAATTAAAAAATTAACATATTCGTACATTAATAAGTGTTAATTACCACAACTTAACCGCAGTAACGTCTTACTGTAACTTGCGTTCAACACGATAAGCCCTACAGGCTACAACCGATTCTTGATTCTAGATAGCTCTAACAAATGTTCCTATAAAGACCTCGTTAACCTAATAGCGGTAGTTTAAAATTAAATTACTATTTTTAAGACGATCAGGTAAGAATGTGGGGTAGTTAGTATTTTTTTATATATATAATTAGGAATTGACGAAGTAAGTTTGAATAGTTCGAAAGTGTAGACTTAAATCTTCATATTTTTAATAATTTTAATTTAATGAAATATTAAAAGAATACATGTAAATGAATATTGTCTCAAAAATTAAATACCTTCACTACTATAAGTGAGGCCATTAGTGGTGCAGGGGCACAAAGTATGACTGCATACGTGACTGATTGTTGTATCCCCAGTCGAGGAAATAAAATATTTAAATTTATATAATACGCAATACCTCTAGAATTTGGCAGAAAGGGAGAATAGTGTTTTAAAATTACGTTCAATCTGCTTCTGCTGACCTACTGTGTGCGAAACACAACGTGAAGCTTATTTGCTTACTTACTTAGTTACTCACTCACCCACATACTAAGTCACATTCACTCACTCACTCACACACTCACTAACTAACTAACTAACTAACTAACTAGCTAGCTAGCTAACAAGCAAACTAGCAAACTAGCAAACTAGCTAACTAGCTAGCTAACTAGCTAACTGGCTAACTAAATAACTAACTAACTAACTGACTTACTAACTAACGAACTAACTGACTGACTAACTAACTAACTACAAGTATGTAAGTAAGTAAGTAAGTAACTAACTAACTTACTAACAGTAAGTAAGTTAGTTATTTACTTACTGTTCGTTATTCGTCCATTTGTCACGCACATACTCAATGTAAATAAGACTTATGTGATTTTCTCATAGATACAGTTGTCAGAAGTGGACCAAAAAAAATGACACCACACGGGAAGCACTACCTTTCAAATAACATTAAAATTATCAAAATCGCTCACCTAGTGAAAAGTTCTGAGGTAACAAACATTAAAAAAAAAAACAGTCGAATTGATAACCTCTTTTTTTACAGCAGTCGGTTAAAAGTATAACACCAAAGGCATTTACATAAACGAGCAACCAAAGGAATTTAGTACCAACAATTCATTCGAGCATTCCTTCTACAAAATTCCTAAAATTAAACGAACAAGCAATTAGCATATAAAAGTAAATCCGATAGTAGTAATGGCTACGCTATTAGAATATTAAGAAGTTTGCCTCAAAACCGTATTCGCACTTAAACACCGTGTTTTAGTTGGAATTTGATTTAGCAAGAATTAATTTAGCAAGAATTAATTTGGTGTTCTGGTGTCAAGGTTAAGCGCGGCGTTGAGTTCTGCCACACAACACGCAATGCCTCCAGAATTCGACAGAAAGTGGGGAACGGAGTGTCTTAACACTAGGTTCCCTCTGCCTACCCTGCTGTGTGCGGATATAGCGTGAAGCTAATTTATTTTTTAATTTTTAATTAATTTAGTAAGACTTTTTGATAAGTTTTTAATTCTTTAATGAATTTAATGAAGTTCACGCACTTCAGTGAACGCTTATATTTCAATAAAGAGTCGAGTGTCTTTTGAATTTTGTCGACCGTTTCAGATTTTAATTGTAGGGCGTAATGGAAAATTAGTTTTGCTACGCTTTTATTAATTCTTTGGAACGTGAGTATAAGAAAAGCTATAAGAAAAGTATTTAGTTTTTGGTGCAGCGTTTGACTTTTTAAATTAAACTCTTAAATAGGGTTGTAACTTCATGCTGAATCCCGCATATAGCAGGGTAGGCAGGGGGAATCTGGAAACCTAGTATTATAACACTTTATTAAAACGTTACCGTACCCCGTGTGTTGAGTGGCAGAACTCAACGCCGCGCTTTTGCTTCGGCACCAGAGCGAAGAAATGGAAATATACATTTAGGTAAATATTTCATCACCTCGAGTGGGGATCGAACCCACAACCAGTCGGTTTTATAGTCACACTTTGTGCTCCAGCGCCACGACTGGCCTCAAAACAAACATTACATTTTAGCATCAGTAATTAAAAAAAAAACAAATAAGCCTTTTAGTAAGTAATCCCGTTCATTGAAATATCAAGTATGCCTAAGAAAAACTAACATTGGCTCGAACAACAAAAGCCTAAAGCGATTCGGGTTGAAGCCTTTAGACAATATAATTGCTTTGTTAAACTCAGCCGTGTGTTTGTTGTAAGACAGTTTGATCGTGAGTATTTTGGACTCGTCACGGCACGCCAGTATGGCGGCGTTCCTATGTAAATTTAATTACTTTCATTATTTTACTATTAAATGGGATGTTTAGAGAGAAAATATTTTGAAATTGTATGTGAAATTTGTGTTATTTTTGGGAATTATAGTATATATGTTATTGTCTTTTATACGTTCGATCATTCCATATAGTTATTTCATACGCTTTGCTAAAATCCATATAGCAGGGTAGGCAGAGAGAAACTGGGAACCTAGTGTTAAGAAAAATCGTTTGCCATTTACGGCTAATTTCTTAAGACATTGTATAGTGAGTGGCAAAACTTAACTCCGCGCTATAGGTTGTTATTAGAGAGAGAAAGAATCATAATATTTCATTCCTTCGAGTGGGAATCAAATCCAGAACAGTCGCACGCTTGTGCTTATAAGCCACGGCTACCAATATACATACATTAACTAGTATAAATAGACAGACGTAATCGCAGCTCGAGAGGCACTTGTGGCGTTCAGTTCTGCCGGGAAATAGAAATGTCTTAATATATAACGGAGTATCTTAACATTAGGTTTCCTCTGCCTACTTTAATATGTGTGGGATACATGTAAAGCTAAAAAAAAGTAAAACTCAACGAACAACAGACAATATATCTAATTTGGACAAGAAATAGAAAACGGAGTGTCTTGACACTATTATCTTACCCTACTACGCAAAAAAAAGCATAAAACTTAAAACATATATTTAACAGAGGACAGTCGTGGCGCAGTGGCACGAGGTGTGACTGTAAAACCGACCGGTTGTGGGTTCGATCCCCACTCGAGGAGATGAAATATTTACTTAAATTTATATTTCCATTTCTTCTCTCTGGTGTCGAGATTAAGCGCGGCGTTGAGTTCTGCCACTCAACACGCAATGCCTCCAGAATTCGGCAGAAAGTGGGGAACGGAGTGTCTTAACACTAGGTTCCCTCTGCCTACCCTGCTGTGTGCGGGATACAGCGTGAAACTGATTTATATACTTAACAAAACAGCTTACAGACAATAAAAACACACGATAAATTGTCACCATATAAATGAGTCTTAACCGCTCGAGACTTGTTAACGAGAGGACGTAAAGAAAATGCGAGTGTGGAAAAATCAAAGTAAAAATAATGTGCGACGCGACGCGACGTGCTGTAATTATAATAATGTAAGGTTTTATGGATATTTGTTGTACGGTGAATCTGGAAACGTGAATTGTTTTTTTTTTATTCATTTCCTCTTTCGAATTCATGATTTCACCCGCACATAGCACGGTAGACCGAGGGAAGCAGGGAACCTAGTGTTAAGACACTATGCACCCCATTCGGACTCTCCCATTCTTTAGTTTCTGATGAAGTCTTGGTTCGTAGCGTGCTCAGCGGAGTATTGAAAGTGCTTAATGTCGAGACGGTTACCCACTTTCTGCCTAAATTCGAATATATGTCTTGATATTGTGTAATGTCTGTATCCAGCATATAGTTGAACAAGTGTGGAAAACTTAGTGTCAAAATACATTTTGCTATTTGCTTCTTGAATAAGGTACGCCACGCGTTAAGCGGCGGAACTCAACGCCGCGCTTTGTCCTACCAGAGCAAGGAGAAGAAATCCACACTTAACTACATGTACATGCTATTGAGGCCAATGGCGTAGGAGTATGAACGCGACAGGTTGTGGTTTTGATTTCCACTCTACGAAATGAAACATTTAATATTTTCATTTTCTTGCTCTGGTGACGAGGCAAAGCGTGACGTGGACATCTGCCACTCAACACGCAATGCCTCCAGGATTACATGGAAAGTGGAGAAATCTCTTAAAATTAGATTCCGACGTTATATGCGGGATACAGAGTGAAGTCAAATAAAAGAGAATATTATGTTTATAGGTTACAAAAATGTAATATATAAAAAAAATGCTTTTAAAATAAATCTATACAATGCAGCAGAAAGTGGGGAACGGAGTGTCTTAACACTAAGTTCCCAGAGGGTCTGCCTACCCTGCTGTGTGCGGGATACAGCGTGAAGCTGATAAAAAAATAAATCTATAACATATACATTGTAAGGTCTAATAAATTCATATTGTAGCTACCACAAACCTGTAATTTATTAAAATGTTTGTCTACTAAAGTAATCATAAAACGTGGTAAGGTTTTTTATAACGCGAAAATTATTTAAAATGTCATTTTACCTTTATAATAATACCTACTTTGCTTTACCTTAGTTATTTATTATTTTGTATTACGCCTTGTCAGCTCTGATGAGAAGAGTATTTTTTGTTGTATCTTTTTGTATTTTCATCAATTTCTTTAAGAAAAATGTGCTTTGAAATTAAATTGTTTTATTTAATTTAATTCGGAACGCTCATTCCTTCGGCAAGTTCTGCAAAATTCTCAAGAAATTGTGAGTTGAGTGGCGGAACTCAACGCCGCATTTTGTTTAGTTACCAGATCGGTTCAATCCACCGAGTGGCAATCAAACCCGCAATCATCGCTTTTCAATCAGATGTGCCGCTGCGCTACGCATACGCATATATATTTTACCTTCGTGACTATGTAAAATATCGAATTGAACACACTTTTAAAATGATTTTGCAGTACAATGATTATAAATAAGAATGCTGTTATACTATTTAATGAATTAGAGAAGAATCAGCTTCACGCAGTATCCTTCATAAAGTAGGGTAGGCACAGGGAACCTAGTATTAGGAAACTCCTCAATTCACCCGAATTTTTCGAAGTATTGCGCATTGCGTAATGAGTGGCGAAATGTAACACCGAGCATTTGCCTCGGTGCCAGAGCGAAGAAATGAAAATATTATTAAATAATAATTACCCCGAGTGGGATCAAACCCACAACCGTCGCGTTACAGCCACACTCCTGGGCCCCTGCACCACGACGGCCTCTAACGAATTAATAAAATCAATTTAAGTAGTAGCTATACTAAGTAGCAATAAAAGTCCGACAACTACAATATCTTTTAATATTATAAAAATAACTTCACGTATTTCACGCTTTTTCCCGCATAAAGAGGCCTATTGCTAACACATTCACATGTTGTCTACATTAAAAATATCAGAAATATCAATAATTTACGGGAAAAAATCGCGTAGCTGTTGAGAATAAAAGAAACGAACGCGCTTATTTGTTTTCCATTTTAAATTGCACAAACACAAATGTATTTTATTTGAAATACAGAATTTTATTACTGTAGAAGAATGCAATTAAGAACACCAGAAACCGTTGTAGCCCTCGCCTGGTGTTTATTAAGCACTCGTAAATAAAGCTGGACGGACGTTGAGACCAATCCAAACGGTTTTTTTTAGATTTCATAGACTTATAAAATATATATATTTATATTTTTAACATTTTCTAAAGTGTTAATCCACACTTAAGTTAGAAAAATACTTATTTAGAAAACGTATAAAAATTTGAACATAGCGGAACTCGAACCCGCGCCTCCTAGAAACCGACCAGGCGCTCTGACCACTAAGCCGACGTTCTCATCAAGTCTACGTCGAAATTTTTATACGCTTATTATGGTCCTCACTTTCCGCTATTCTTCAAATTCTCAAAGCATTGCGTGTTAAGCAACGTCGGATTTAAAATTAACAATATAATACCATATATAAATGTGATAGGCCATAGCGCACAAATGAAGCTACTTATTATTTGATAATAGATTAAAAAAAACCTAAATTTAAACCGAAAATAAAAAAAAAAATACTTTATAATTTAACTCACACACAAGAAACATGGAACCCTTGTAGTCCAATAAGGAATAAAACACGTACAAAATTCCATTCTTTGGGATCAAGCACGTTTCTCGGTTTCTTCTTCTTTAATCATCCGTGGAACCTTTGAGAATTTTCTAGGCTGAGGGTATTTCAATAAAAGTAACTGAAATACCTATTAGATTCTCATAACCTACATAGGCAGAGCAATTAAAATTTCTAGACGGCCTTCTAGAAAGTTTACTTCGTACTGAATATAAATATACGTATTGAATTTGACAAGGTCACCAAAGGTTGAGAAATAAAATGAAACGACCCTCCCAAGAGCATGTTATGAAATTCTTTATAACACGTTGCCTACTTTCATTCAATGTATTTGACTTTGAAGAATAGCTTTTGTATATGTTATTTATATTTATTTTCTTATGTCGTACTAATATTTAACTTAGTCCGTAATAATCTGTTGATTTTTTTTCGATTTTTTTATCTTCACGCTGTATCCTGCACAGAGCAAGGGAGGCAGAATGAGTCTAGTGTTGAGACACTCCTTTCTCCATTTTTCGCCGAATTCTGAAAACATTGCTTTGTGGAATGCCAGACACCAGAGCGAAAAAATATTTAATATTTTATTTTCAAGGAGTCGGAATCGAACCCATAACATATTTTTAAAGTGTTATTCCACACTTAGGAAAGAAAAATACTTATTTAGAAAACGTATAAGAATTTGGACGTAGCGAGCGGGACTCGAACCCACGCCTCCTAAATCCTCCTAATTTTTATACGTTTTCTAAATAATAAGTATTCTTAATAAATCTTTTTATAAAATACATATTTCTTAGCTTCACGCTTTAATCCGCACTTAGCAGAGTAGGCAGGCTTTATCCCAGGACGCTTTACGCTTGGAGATATCAAGTTGAAATTCTAACTATGTACTCAGATCTACGGTCCCATGATTTCCTGATAAAAAACATATTTCTATATTTACTTAGAAAAAGATATGGCTGTTTATATCGTATGAACCATGTATTTCGATTTTAACTACACTAATGGAAGCTAAATGAATAGGGTACTTCTCATTAACCTAAAATTATGAAATTTGGCACCTTGCATCTACAGGTAGTACTAGCTTAGGGAAAAAACTATACATTTGTGGTTAAATCCTAAAAAATTATACCCTTAAAAGAGGGGTAAAATTTGGTATTACAGCCGCTAGTTCAAAAAGTAAATTTTCATTTACAATGTATAAACTCAATCTGTTATGAAAAACAAACATATCTAATAACGTAACGTTGAAGCTTAAAACTAGGTCAGGTCACCAATTAAACACACTTATAAACAAGCAAACACCTTAAAACACTAAGAAATCATTCAAATCTCAACTAAGCATGCTCTTTTACACCACCACATTATAATTATACCACAATATTCTCTCCTCGTATTAATTAAAATTAATTACAAAATCCAAAAGAAACGTGACCCAATATATGAAATGAGGGTTAAAAACGCCACTTCTTTAGCTGGGAACACTTTCAATTTATAGCGATAGAGTCTTACGGCCCGAGATTTACTGTGTGAATAAATAAAAGGAAAATTGCTGTGAAAAGGTTCGTTCGTGTAAAACTCGCGAGAGGCATTTGACCGATATTATTCAAGCTGCCCTTAACCTAAAAACTTATTTTAAACAGTTCCACTGAATACCTGGGGCTGGTCTTTCAATGCGATAGCAATGTGAAAATAACTGACCCAATGTTTTTTTTGTCTGTATGGAATATTATAACGTCATTAAAATAAAAAGCCGAGAAGAGGCCGACGTGGCGTAGCGGTACAGCCTCTGATTGTTTAAGTAACGGTTGTGGATTCGATTCCCCGTTAGAGCAAAAATCGGTTAAGTGCGAATCGAGGCTTCTTTATCAATTTCAAGATTGCAGGTTAAAGAGAAAGAGAAGTACAACTTATATAATTTGACAAATTTTTGTTTTGAGAGTTTAGAAATTTGCGGGCATATGCACTTATTTTGTATGAAATTAATTACAAGTATAAGGTTGTGATGTTTTTTTTTGTTTCCGTACCTCAAAACGAAAAAGCGGAACTCATCACTTTGACAGTTTACTTTGAGCCCAGTCGTGGCGCAGGGGCACAAAGTGTAACTATAAAATTGAATGGTTGTGGATTCGATCCCCACTCGAGAAAATGAAATATTTATTTACATTCATATTTTCATTTCTTCGCTCTGGTCTCGAGGTTAAGCGCGGCGTTGAGTTCTGCCACTCAACATGCAATGACTCCTGAACTCGGCTGAAAGTGGGAAACGGAGTGTCTTAACACTAGATTATTTCTGCCTACCCTGCTGTGTACGGTATACAGCGTGATGCTGATAAAAAAACACTTTGTTGTCCGTTTCTCAAGATCATTTATCCCGTTATCCCGACATCGCATGGAGTTATCAAGCTGAAATTAATGTCAAATATTGTAGACCACGTTCACAAATTAAGCTTAAGTCAACGTAATCAATAGATACGAGCGTTTATGCATCGTTATTACTGCATTTTGTATGAAATTTGCTGAGTAATCTAAACCTATATGGTACTTCTCGTGGACCTATAATTATAAAATAGAATTAAGTTTGACAAATAGTGAGGAGTTACGGTACAAATAAAGGAAAAAATCCAAGAAATGAAAATTTATATTTCATAGAAAAAAAGGCACAGTTGAGGCCAGTCGCGGCGCAGGGGCACAAAGTGTGACTGTAAAACCGACTGGTTGTGGGTTCGATCCCCACTCGAGGAGATGAAATATTTACTTAAATTTATATTTCCATTTCTTCGCTCTGGTGTCGAGGACAAGCGCGGCGTTGAGTTCTGCCACTCAACACGCCTCCAGAATTCGGCAGAAAGTGGAGAACGGATTGTCTTAACACAAGATTCCCTCTGCCTATCCTGTAGTGTGCGGGATACAGCGTAAAGCTGAAAAAAATAAATAAAAATAATAGAAAAAAAATAATCACAAACTTATAATTGTAATTCATTACATACAAAACGAATGCCACAAATTTATTTTTAATATTTTTAAAGTGTTATTCCACACTTAGGAAAGAAAAATACTTATATAGAAAACGAAAATTTGAACGTAGCGAAATTTGAACCCGAACCTCTTGGAAACCGTCCAAACGCTCTGACCACTGTGCCATACGTTCTCATCAAGCTACGTTGAAATTCTTATATGATTGTTACAACTTATTAATGCTGTAAGCATCTCTATAGGGAGATTTTTACAAATTTCCGCTACCCAAAGATAATTACTAAGAATTGTCGCCTGGTAAGAGAGAATGCTATTTATAAAATATTTTTAACATTTTTAAAGTGTTATTTCACACTTAGGAAAAAAAAATACTTATTTAGAAAACGTATAAAAAAATTTAAACAAAGCGGGATTTGAACAAGCAACCAAGTTGAAAATAGCACTAAGCCGACAGACATTAGACATGTTCTTACTATGACAACGTCCCAGTACAACATAATATTAACATAACAAAATAAAAAAATCCAAAAGTAACTAACTCCACCAACATACCAGTATCTATCTATATGAATAAGAAAATAAGGCTTAACTTTTCAATAGATATCGAACGAATATTAAACATTGAAATCCCCGAAAGATTCTCGAGAATTTTCTTATATAAACAAATTTCCCTTCCGCCCAACAAAAACGTATTAAAGTAAATAAAGCACACAATAGAATCGTTTATTCGAAATCAAATGGAAGAATATTTTTCATGGAGTGAATAAAACTTGATTCCTTTGCGAGTTGCGGATAATAATGGTAATAGCAAAGTTGTTGAGTTTTCGCTGATGAGACAACAAACACTTTTTAAATTTTATTTAATGATCCAATTAGGTTTGTATAAAATATGCTCTTGAGGCCAGTCGTGGCGCAGGAGCAGAAAGCGTGACTGTGAAGCCGACTGGTTGTGGGTACGATCCCCACTCGAGGAGATGAAATACTTACTTACATTTGTATTTCCATTTCTTCGCTCTGGTGTCGAAGCAAAAGCACGGCGTTCAGAATTCGGCAGAAGGTGGGGAACGGAGTATCTTAACACTAGGTTCCCTCTGCCTACCCTGCTGTGTGCGAGATACAACGTGATCTCAACACAGCGGCTAGGTAGAGGGAAGATAGTGTTAAGATACTCCGTTCCCCACTTTCGCCCGAATTCTGGAGGCATTGCACGAAATAAAGACGCCGATCTAAATGTCGCCTTTTGCCTCGACTCCAGAGCACAGAAATGGAAATATAAACTTTAAATAAATATTTTATTTCTTCTAGTGGAGATCGAATCCACAACCAGTCGGTGTACAGTCACACTTTGTGCCCCTGCGCCATGATGCGCAAAGCCATGCGCAAAGTTAAAATGAAATAATTATTAAATATAAGAGTAACATGCTTAATTTGATGTGGTATAGGCAATCTTCTTTTTTATATATGTTTTATATTTTAAATAAATAATACATTAGGACAGAAGGTGTAGTATAGACATTTTAATTATTTTTATGAAAAATAATAGAAATACACGTTATTTAAGTAGTGGTAAAATTTACTGAAAATATAAGCAAAAAGTGAATTATTGCACATATTCGTATACATTATTAAAAAGTCAATATGCTCATTTACACGCCAACGGACGAGTTAATTGTTATGACCTTTCATAGCCCATTTGAATTATTCATAGAAACCTAGTATTTTTTATATTAAATAAAAATCTAACTCAGCTTCACGCTGTATCCCGCATATAGCAGTAGGCAGAGAGAATTTAGTGTTAAGACACTCTGATCCTCACTTTCTGCTGAAATATTCGAGGCATGGCGTGTAACGTCAGGCTTTACCTTGGTGCCAGAGCGAAGAAATGATTTTTTTTATAAAAATAAATCATTTCCTCGAGTAGGGATCGAACCCACAACAGTCACGTTACAGTCACACGACGGCTTCAAATATTGTCAATTTAATTTTAATATTTTTGTATTAAATTATTAAATAGTTCCAGTAGTGGTTTGAATATGGGAATAATAAAACGAGCAGCGTCACATTCTGTTTAGTTTATTCGACTGATCGTGGCTAACGAAACTGTCTATTTATAAATATTGGGACATTGTCAAATGAGCAACTTTTAAACGTTAAATTTATACAATCATTAAAATAAATGTATTTATCCATATATTATTTACAAATAAACGTGTCATTCATTATTAGCTATAATTAAATTGAGAATAACATATTGTTTATAGGTTTTAAAATAAAATTTATGCAAAAGGAAATTGAATAATTCTATACAGTGTTGCTAGTGATATTTAACAGTACTTTTTATATGTTAATCTTATAAAATATATAAAGATTTTTTTAACATTTTTAAAGTGTTATTCCACACTTAGGAAACAAAAATACTTATTTAGAAAACGTATAAAAATTTAGCGGAAATTTGTAAAAATCTCTCTACAGAGATGCAGACAACATAAATAACATGTAACAAGCATATAAAAATTTCGACGTAGCTCGATAAGAACTATGTATGGCTTAGTATGGCTTAGTAGTCAGAACGTCTGGTCGGTTTCTAGGAGGCGCGAGTTCGAGTCCCGCTACGTTAATTTTTTTATACGTTTTCTAAATAAGTATATATAAAGTTAATGAATCTACTCAATTTACAAATTAGTATCATTACTATTATGTATGATTAAATTGATAATAACATACTCTTTTAATGTAGGTACTGAAGTAAATATATGATAATAAATAGAAATATTCCATATAGTCTTGTTCGTGCTGTTTAATACAATATAAAACAATTGTCAATGTAAGACAAAATCATAATTTTTTTTATGAAAGATCAAATGAAAAATCTTAAATCATATTATGTTTTTAACATTTTTAAAGTGTTATTCCACGCTTAGGAAAGAAAAATACTTATTTAGAAAACGTATAAAAATTTGAACGTAGCGGGACTCGAACCCGCGCCCCTTGGAAATGCCTCATATTGTTGATATTCATGATCTTAGTTAATCGCCTGTATAATAAAAAAAATATAATACATTTTTTATACTGAAATTTGTTTTAGAAAAAGTAAAATTCACACTAAATAAAGAATTGATACAAATTATCTCATAACACACGGTCTGTTTGAATAAAAATAAAATAAATCAATTAATTTATTAATTAAAAATTAAATTAATTTAGTTTAATTTTAAATCAATAAATCAGCTTCACGCTGTATCCCGCACACAGCAGGGTAGGCAGAACCTGTGTTAAGACAATCCGTTCCCCACTTTCAGCCGAGTTCTGGAGGGATTGCGTGTTGAGTGGCGGAACTCAAAGCTGCGCTTTCCCTCGACACCAAAGCGAAGAAATGAAAATATAAATGTAAATAAATATTTCACTTCCTCGAGTGGGGATCGAACCCACAACCAGTCGATTTTACAATATACTATTAATAAATACAAAATATTTTATTATGGAATTTAGAGATTTATCATTTTTTTTGGTTTGTTCCAGATGAAATGGCGAGTGGCTGGCGGGATGGGCATACCGTTCGCTGCCGCTGTCTTCCTAACGTTGCCCCTTTTCACGTCTTCCACGGGAGATATACGTAAGTTAAACCAAATAAAACTTAATAAAATATATTTTTTCTCCAGATTGATAGAGTGCCTGTAAAATGTCTTTATATTTTTGATAAATAAATTTGTTAATTGCTGATATATAATGAGTTTAGCCTAGTTTAATATTACTAAATATTATTAAAATTTAATTTATATTATTAGGCCAGTCGTGGCGCAGGTTCCTCGCTCTGGTAACGACACAAAGCTCTGCGTTGAGTTCCGCCACACAACACGCAATGCCTCGCGAATTCGGAAGAAAATGGGAAACGAAGGTGTCTTAATGGGAACCGAGTAACTCAACATTAGGTTCCCAGTTTCCCCCTGCCTACTCTGCTACATGTGAGATAAATCGTGAAGCTAATAAAATAAAAATCTATTTTTATTTACGAAACAAAGAACACACTATTCCATTTTATCACTATAGCACCTCTAAAATAAATATAGATTCAAATAGAATATTCCCACAATATTTTTTGCAACGTGACGAACAATGCAAAAATATTGTGCAAAAACCGCAGCTTATGAAGTATAAAGCTGGATAAATCGACGTGCTGGCCAGCTCGAGCATAACGCTAAAAATTTCCGATGAAAAATCGAAAATTATTCCACACTCCACAAATTTTCAAAGGTTCACACTTCAAATGAGTGGTCATGTAAAGAAATGTATTGGAGTTCTGAAAATACAGCATTTTTGTATATTAACAGTTTATGAGGTCGTGCTGTAACAAATTATGTTATAAATAAATCAGCCTCACGCTGTATGAAGGGTAGGCAGAGGGAACTTAGTATTAAGACACTCCGTTCCCCATTTTCCGCTGAATTCTTGAGGCATTTCGTTTTGAGTGGCGGAACTCAACGCCGAGCTCTGCCTCAAACAATTCCATCAAGCAAATTTATTGAGTTTGTTTGTTGTTTTTATATAATATATAATCTAGATTTTGTTTTACAATATACAGAAAAAAATATAATATTATATAATTTCTTAGGACCCTTTTCACGCTCTAATTAAAATAAACGTAATTTAATTAAATTAGCACTGAGTCCACTTCGATTAATATTTTTTAAAATACAACAGGGTAGGAGAGAATGTATTTGGATTTTATTAGTTGTAAATTTTGTCACAATATATAGATAAATTGTTAAGTCAAATTCAATATACATATCTCCGAAACAATTATAGGAAAGATAACAAAGAGATGATTATCTCTTAGTATATACAATTCATGGTTACAATGGAACTCAATAGAATACCTTTGATTAATTAACGTGGCATATCAAAATAATATAATTTTATTACTATTATGTGTAATTATAAAAGTTATTTAATATTTGTAGCTATATATCTAATTTGATGGCAATTATAATATTGTAATATTTAAAAAAAAATGTCAACATTGCCATATAGATTTATTTACATTATTTATCTAAGAATACTTGGATATATCTCAAGATTTTAGTGATGAGATAATAAAAAATATTACATTTATACATACAAGATACGCGCAAAATATAAACTTTCCTGGAGTGGGGTAAAAAAGTAAAACAAAAATAGGTCAATTATAAGTAAATATTCTCAACTGCACTACGAAAGGAAAAAGGAAAATTTTCCTCTCCTCTCCTAATTAACGTCCAAAAACAACCGAAAATCAATACCTTTCATGAACTCTCAATAGACAAAACAACATCGAAACATGACTGTAAACATGATAGTTATCGTTCCAATTGGAGAAGTTATCATTTTGAATATCTCCAAGCGTTCCTGAGACAAAGGCTCTTGACAGACAGACAGACAGATAAACGTACGGATAACATAGTGAACTTATAAAGGTTTCTTTTTTCCTTAAAAGGTATGAAACCCTAAAAAACGTACAGTGTTAAGTTCCACTATACATTATAGGAAGCAGAAAACAGATTATTTTGTCACTACATCCTCTCTTCAATACAAGAATAGATTTATACTATATCATATCTTTCCAGGGCATCATGGGACACGGGCACGAGGCTGGCGCGGCACTGTGCAAGCGCCGGCGGATGTCACCGCGAACAATTCTGTCAGCAACGTCACCGCTCAGCTGGGCGGAACAGCTTATCTGCACTGCCTTGTGGGACACCTGAGTGAACGAGGGGTACGTTGATTGTTGATATTGTAGTCGCTTTACAGTCAATGCTTTCTGTTTAAGTGTATTGGAATTGAGTGATTTTATGGAGAGATAGGTGGTTTTATAAACATCTACACGCTAGCTAAATTAAACGTTGTTATAAATAAGATTATTTTTTTACCATCATGCTGTATCTCAAACACCCAAATTCCAGCAGCAGCAGGGTAGGTAAAGGGAACCTGTGAACTAAGTGTTAAGACACTCCGTTCTTATTAAGACACTTCCATTCCTTAATTTCCGATATATGTATTTTCTTTTCCTCGCCCTCGTTCGCTCTTTAGTAACGAGGCAGAGGATAAGTCTTTTAATGGGCAACAGAGCGTCTTAACACATTCTCACAGGTATCCCGCTGCATATCCTGCTATGAGCGGGATACATCGTGTAGCTAAAACAGTATTTAATTAAATTCCTATTGGGTAAAAAGAATTTAAAGGAATATCTTAACCCCAGATTCCGTCTTCTCTACCGTAGTAAATGCGGGAGTACAGAATTATTTATTAGGTACCTTATGAACAAATACCTAACATGAACCTAATATAGGAAGACCTCACAGTCGGGTTGCTATAAATATGCGCGGACATAACGACGGGCTCTTTTTTCTTCTTACTATATATTACATATCTACTTCTATATAAATCTAGTTTAAGACCCAGCGTAAAATCGTAACAACTATTTTTTATATTTTTATTTAGAATAAGTATAAAAAATTTGAATGTAGCGGGATTTCTACCCACGCCTCTTGGACGGCTACCAAGAGGCGCAGGTTCAAATCCTGCTTCATTTTGTTTTATATAATAAATTTTCGAAATATATATTTTTTTCAAGCGTGGAATACAATTTTAAAAATCTTAAAACTATTGTTTTGTTTATAATTAACCTATAATTATAGAGTCGTGGGGCAGAGGCACAAAGTGTGACTGTAAAATTGACTGGTTGTGGGTTCGATCCCCACTCGAGGAGATGAAATATATACTTAAATTTATATTTCCATTTCATCGCTCTGGTGTCGAGGCTAAGCGCGGCGTTGAGTTCTGCCAATCAAAAAAAAACAAAATCAAATCTGTTACAGCGTTATTTGAAATATTATAATCATTTCCCTGAATTCTATGTCAGTTTCACGCTGTATCCTGCACACAGCAGGGTAGCAGAGGGAACCTAGTAAAGAGATAACCCAGTAAAGTTAAAACACTCCGTTCCCCACTTTTCGCCGAGTTCTGGAGACATTGTGTGTTGACTGGTGAAACTCAACGCCACGCTTTGCCTCCACACAGGAGCAAAAAATGAAAATATGAATTTAAATATTATTTTTTTTCATTTTCTTGATTGGAGATTGAACTCACAACTAGTGACATATACAGTCACACTTTTTGCCCCCGCGCCACGACTGACTGACTCTATAAACGACAAATAATATTTATTTTTATTTTGTTTAAATAAAAAGATTTTGATAAAGAAACAAATAAGTAAGTAAAAGTTCAAGTCACCAGAGAACTCACGGGGGATTGCAGTTAAAAAGCTAAGAAATTTATGTTCATCCGCAAACTTTAGTTCTCTAAACAGACCCCGAGGTTTCGACAGCCAGTGGTTTTAGTAAATCCTTTTGAACTATTTGATTTAACTAGTTTTATGAAAATAAGCACTTTTTGTTGTAAAAGAGGATATTTTAAAAGATTTTTTTACGCTTAAATATTTCAAGTAAGACAACAGATTTTTTCGCATATAGCAGTGTTAAGACACTCCGTTCTCCACATTCCGCTAAATTCTGCAGACGTTGCCTGTTACCAAAGCAAAGAAATAGAAATATAAAATATTTCATTCCCTCGAGTAGGAACTGAACCCACAACACGTCACAGTTCCTTTCACACGCTTATACGCGACTGGCTTTAATGACTTAAAAATTTTATATAGCAAAATAGTAGTTCAGAACAAGTTAGCTCAAATTTTCATAGAATTTTCATCCGATCAACAGTATTCACGTTTTACACGCCAATTTGACAAGATAAAATGGCGTCGTTACGTTGAGTGCACACAGCGGATGTCTTTGTTATACTAAACCCTCGTTAGGGGAACCCAATTTTGTTGTGATAAGAAAATATTATAATGTTAAACATTTACTAAGTTGTTAACATGATATATTAAAGGAGACTTACTTACATAATATACATGTACATATTTTTTTAGGACCAGCTGTGGCGCAGGGGCACAGGAGTGCAGCTGTAAGCATGACAAGTTGTGGGATCGATTCCCATTTGATGCAATATAATATTTTATATATTAATTTACTCGCTCTGGTAACGAGTCAAAGCGCAGGGTTGAGTTAAGCCCCTCAACACGCAATTCCTTTAAAATTCGGCTGAAAATGGGGAACTGAGTACCTTGACTTAATATTCTTAGTAATTGATGTTACGTTGCCCTAACATAATAATGTTTAAAAACAATTGATTTGTGAAATAATTAATATATTGAGTAACATAAGCTTTCTATTGTGTTTTTAAGGTAAAGACAATCCATTTCCCACTATACGCTGCATTTTAGACATTCGGCGTTGAGTGGAGAAACCCAACGCCGCGACGTGTCTTCTTATCAGAGAATACAAATATTTTATTCCAACAAGTGGAATCGAACCGTTGTGTTTACAGTCAGACGCTGTACAGCTACGCGACGAGCCTCGTAGCCTCGTAGCCTAGCTCACTCGCTCGTAGCAATAAATGTTTCGCCCGGAATACATAATTTAAAAATCAAATTATAGAGGTATTATATAAAAATAGTTTTATTTAATAGTTCCAGGCCAGAGGCCAGTAGTGGCACAGGGGCCCAGGCAAGGGGCCAGGGCAAGTGTGTGACTGTAAGCGCAATTGGTTGTGGGTTCGATCTTCACTCGGGGAAATGAAGTATTTATAAATAAGGGTATATTTTTATTTCTTCGCCCTTGTGTCGAAGCGAAGCGCGTTCAGTTCCGCCATGTAAGAATTCAACAGAAAATGGGGAACGGAGTGTCTATAGGTTCCCTCTGCCCACCCTGCTGTGTGCGAGATACAGCGTGGAGCTGATTTTTTTTATAGTCGTATCAAGACAAAACAAAAGAACTTACTATATTTAAGTAAAAAATTGAAATTAAAATTATTACTAAAGTATGTTTTATTTTGCAGCAAGTATCGTGGGTGAGAAAAAGGGACTGGCACATCCTGAGCTCCGGCAAATTTACTTACACCAACGATGAAAGATTTCAGGTATATGTAAAAAAATATTATTTTTAAATATCAGAACTTATAAATAAGCATTTAATTTCTAATCATACTTTTGAAATGAATGTTTTGTACTATGCACCTACTGGTTGCGACGTTGAGTTCCGCCACTCAACAGGCAATGCCTTCAGAATTCGGTGGAAAGTGGGGAATGGAAGTATCTAGTAAGTAATGGGAACAGAGTGTTGTAGCACAAGGTTCCCTCTGGCCTACCTTGCTACAGGATACAGCGTGAAGCAAAAAATTCTACCTTTTAAGACTTAATTCCTTTCTTCGAAGGTTATCTGTCAGAGATTGCTATTATCAACAGGACCGCCCTTGACCGCTCCGTAATTATTTTAATTTTTTTTAGTATTTTCCTTTGTACACTACAGTGTTTCTGTCTGTCTATTTTCTACCTTTGACCCCTGTGGTTGCGTAAAGGCGCAAGCTTTCCACTGTAAGCGCGACAGGTTGTGGGTTCAATTGCTACTCGAGAAAAAAAATCATTTAATATTTTCATTTTTTTACGTACCCGAGTGGGAATAGTACCTATAAATGTCCATGTTAACAGTCAGATACTTTACCGATACGCCACAACAGCCACAAATACGTAATATTAAATTAGTAAGTTTTACAAATGAAAACAACGTTATATAAAGTGAAGAAACTTACGTAGTCTGTATCTAGTACTACACTATTATGAATAAATGTAGCTTTGGGTTCGCAAAATTACTAAATAAGTAGGTATAAGTGTTATATAAACTTAATTTTGGCCGCATTTATACTAGTGCTACGCTTAAAATGAACGAATATTATAAGACTGAGGTTGTAGGTTCGGTTCTCGTTTATGATAATTTAATATAATAAGTCTTTCTTCAATTAGTTAACTGAGAGTACTTTGAATTTGTGAGTGAAATTTAACTCAGGCGTTTTTATTAATATTTTGAGTGATTTTACACTTTCGTTCTCCACTTTCCGCCTAATTTACAAGACATCCCATATAGAGTGGGCGGCAGAGCGAAGAAATAAAAATATTAACAAATAATCCCACCAAGTGGAAATCGAACCTACAACCGTTAAAATTAGAACTAAGTCTACCACGACCGCCTCAAATCGTCAGTTTTGGTATCACCACAATACTGGTACCACTATAACAATAGCGTTATCCCACACGATATCAGAGCTGATTTATAGGCAATAGCTTACAATTCGTCCGTATGTTGGTCCTATACATATAATATATCAGAACCAATCAATCTAAAGGACAAATTAGATGTGATTCTAGACCGTACATTACTGATTTGATTGTATATCTGTAGGTCAGATAGTAGGAATGGTTGATTTTTTTTATTTTCTTATATGCTTAGTTGTATTTAAAGGCCATAGTGGTGGAGTGTCAGGGATAGTGTCTAATTTTAAACACAGTAGGTTCAATCCTCAAACGGGGATTCGAATTGTTTAAATTATTTTCGTTTTAATTGGACAGAAGGGCGTTAAGGGAAGTATCTTGGAAGGGTACCTATACCTAGTATTAAGACACCGGGACCGAAGTATCTTAATGTCCCAAGACACTCCGATTCCACATTTTACTTATTTTTCGAGACATTGCGTGTTAAGCGGCGGAACTTGACGCTGCCCTTTATCTTATTGGTAAAATAAAAAAAGCAATTTGTGCAGTTGTGACTAAATAATAGAAATATTTAAATAACAAAATAATTACCCAATACAGCAATGGTACAAAAGGGTGTGGGTTCGATTACCACTAGAAATAATGAAATATTTAATGCTTCCATTTCTTCGCTGTGGCAACAAGGCAAAGGACTTCCGCCACACAACACACAATACCACCAGAGTTCAGCAAAAGATGGGAAACCGAAGTGTCTTATAAAGGGAACAGCAACACAAATAACAAACAATTTCCAAAACCACAAAACAAAATGATTTAGTTTATTCCACCATCCAAATCCTGCAGGGCTCATCACATTTAGCGGAGCGGCCGCGTTAGCTGCGGTTTTCAATTCATGTTCATTTAATGTTTTGGACTAGTACAGTTACCTAATTTCCTAAACGAATGTTATTTGGTTATTGTATTACTTTGGTTATTATTAGTTTGTTACTGCATTGCGGAGATTTTGTTGTTTTTTTTTTGTGTTATTAATATGAAGACTTCGATGAGGAGGAAAAGAACTTCCTATGAGAGGAACAGCGAGAGATTATCTTTTATTTTATTTTTTTATTACGATTAATTATGCGGCGGCGTTGAGTTTCACCACTAAATTCGCAATGTTCCCAGTATACGGTGAAAAGTGTGGAATGGTGTCTTAATGGATACGGAGTGTCCTAACACTACGTTCGCAGGATTCCTATGCCCACATTCCGAATATCTACGAAATACAGCGTTAAGCTAAAAAAAAACAAAATTTATATTATACTTATCCAAGATAATGATATCAACGTACGAATTTAAATTCTGCTATTGCTCACTGGGGAAGCTGATATTTGCTATACAATATATATTTAACTTAACATAACTTAGCTTCACGTTTTATCCCTAGCGGGGTAGTCAGAGAGAACGAAGCGTCAAACGCTACGTTCTCTACATATCTCTTTTGCCTCGCCCACAGTTATCAACATCTTCATTTTACTTTTTCTTTAATCAATCAGCTTCACGCTGTATCCCGCACTCAGTGGGGTAGGCAGAGGGAACCCAGTGTTAAGACACTCCGTTCACCACTTTCCGCCGAATTTGGGAGGTATTGCGTGTTAAGTGGCAGAACTCAACGCCGCTCCACCAGACCAGACCAACACCAGAGCGAAGAAATGGAATCGAAATGGAAATCGTTTTCTCGAATGGGGATCGAACCCACAACCATCGCGTTACAGTCACACAGTTGTGCCACTGGGCCACGACGGCCTCTGAACTTTTTCTTTACTTTTAGGAATATTCTATAATATTATTAATTTCAAAAGCTACTACTAATAATAATTACCGCGGAAGAAACAGACATAAATTATATAATTAATATATATAAAGGATACCAAAAAAACCGGGCAAGTGAGACTCGGACTCGCTCATAAAGAGTCCCTTACCATTATGTATAAAAACAGACAGAGCGACGGACGAACAGCGAAGTCCCCATTTTATCTTTTAGGTACAGAACCCAAAAAATATTCCAGACAGCAATAAAGGATCTCTAATATTATGTAATTTATAGTACGCAATCCTACACATAGAAATTCCACTCGAACTTTACCTCTATGACAAATGCATGGCTCGAAAGCTGTGTTTACTAACTTGGAAGAAAGGAGTATGTTGAAACTCCTATTTCTGGTTTAATAATTTTAGCTGCCATTATATTAATATTATTGGGTATATTAATATTATTGCGGTTTATTGCGAATATTAATAATTTTACAAAAAATAAATTTAAAATGAGGTTATATTTGGATAGTGGTAACATTAATTAGCGGTTTTTTATTAGTCTAGAATATTTTTGTAAAATTCGTGGCGCAGCGGTGCAAAGTGTAACTGTAAACGCGACAAATTGTGGGTTCGATTCCCAATTAAATTTTTAATATTTTCATTTCATCGCTCTTTTGTCGGGCTAAAGTGCGACATTGAGTTACACCTCTCAAACCGCAATGCCTGCAAAATTCCGCGGAAAATGAGGTACGGACTGTCTTAACAATAAATTCCCTCTGCCTACCCTGGTGTGTGCGGGGCTACGCTGAAAATACTAAAGATATTTTTTTTAAAATGATATATATAAAAAAATAAATCCGCTTCAAGCTGTATCCCGCACAGCAGGGTAGGCAGAGGAATTCAGTATCTAAACACTCCGTTCCCCACTGTCTGCCGAATTCTGGAGGCATTGCGTGTTGAGTGGCAGAACTCAACGCCGCGCTTTTCGTCGACACCAGAGCAAAGAAATGGAAATATAAAATTAAGTAAATATTTAATCTCCTCGAGTAGAGATCGAACCCACAACCAGTCGGTTTTACAGTCACACTCTGTGCCCCTGCGCCACGACTGGCGTTAATTGAGATACGTATACAAAAACAAAACAATTATATTCCAATTCCAATTACCCATCTCGACTGTTGAATTGGAGAGCTTCAGCCCCAACATTTTTTCCTATTTTCGTTCATTAAATGTTTCGGTCGTATTTAGAAGAACATCACGTCCGCATTACCAGAATGGAAGGTCGATCGATATAATTAATTATACACAGCCATTGATATAGTCTTATACGCTTTGGAATGGTTGGCTCTTCAGAAAGTATTTTACTTGGCTTTTCTGTATAAATAGATATTTCTATGGAAGTTGTAAGTGAACTTTTATTAAGCTTATACTTTTTAGGGTTCCGTACCTCAAAAGGAATAAAAGGGACCATAATATGATCACTTTGTTGTCCATCCGTCCGTCCGTCTGTCAACACTATTAATCTCGAGTTCGAGTGGAGGTTTAAAGCTGAAATAGAAGACTTGGCGTGGATTAGTGTTAAGCCACTCGATTTTTCGGTGAAATGAAAATATTTAAAATATAATCAATCAATTGAATAAACTACGACTATGAGTACGACGGTTAAGGGTTGGAATTATTCGCCCTGGTAACTGAAATCCAGCGGGAAGTGGGGAAAGAGAATGTCTTAATAATGAAAGGTGTGTCTTAACACTAGGTTCCCAGGTTCTCTCCGATCGGTCTGCTATGAGCGGGATACAGCGTGAAGCTAAAAAAGTAAAGTAAAGTAAAGTAAAATACTCTTTATTGTACACCGATTATTACATTAAAATGCTGTTCTTAATTATCGATATGATAGTACAATAGGCGGCCTTATTGCTAAATGAGCAATCTCTTCCAGGCAACCTTGTGGTAGAGGAGATACTGAATTAAATGGGAAGAGGTGCACTGAGTATATCATAAATTAACATATAAATGCAACAATACATACAATAAACTAAATAAAATTAAACCTACACATATTGATACATGCATACATACATACATATATACATACATACATACATACATACATACATACATAAATACATACATACGAAGATATATTTATACACATTTATACATACAAATTTATACACATTATGTGGGTAAAATATATATATATATATATATATATATATATACATAACAATTGCATTTGTTAATTACACTTAGGATTCTAGTGTCATGTAATATTCCTTAAGTCTTTTTTTAAATGTCTTTAAGGTTTTAGCTTGTCTGACTGTTATTGGAAGAGAGTTCCACAAGCGTACGGATTTAACTGCAAAAGAATTTGTGTAAAAGGAAGAAGAGTGGCAAGGAATTTTTAGAGATAAGGTATTCTTGGAACGGAGAGAGAGATCGTGTGATTCACATAAAAACTTAAATC
>JAATLQ010037707.1:0-61860 GCA_013421005.1 Heliconius erato x Heliconius himera | reverse complement strand
GGACCCGCTCTTATACGTGATAAGGTGCTGAGGATTCTTTTGGAAGAACGTATTCACGACGGCCAGATCTGACGCAATACAGGTTCTGAGAATATTTTCTCCCTCTGTATTGCGAAGACCGTGCCCAAAGCCCCCGTGAACACGTTCATACGGCTCAGCAGCCTTACCGACATGACCGTTCAAGTCCCCCCCAACTAAGACCACTTCGGTAGACGGTATAGTAAGTAGCACCTCTTCATACTGTTCCCAGAATGTCTCCTTTTCGGACGCGCTACATCCCGCCTGGGGAGCATAGGCACTGATTAAGTTTGTGGTAACGCCCTCAATCAGTACCTTTACTCGCATCAAGCGGTCGTAGCAACGGTCAACTTCAAGGAGCCCATTCTGAAGCTCTTCAGAAAGCACTACCGCCACACCGTTTCTACCGGAAGGTGACCCAGTGTATATAAGCCGGTAACCCTGTCCGATGTTACGGGACTTATTACCCTTCCAGCGAGTTTCCTGGAGGAAAGCACACTGGACCCGACGTCTCATTAGTACATCTGCGAGTTCCCTGCAACGTCCGGTTAGAGAGCCAATATTCCACGTTGCAAAGCGGAGTTTCCGTCTGGGTACTTGCGTCTTTAGCCGTGCCCGTACTTGACACGGTAGCCCTTGCCCACTTGTCGCAGGTGTAGGACGATGTGCCTGCGCGTCGTTTTGCGGCGACGCCCTAGTCGTACCCAGTCTCATCTTTGTTCGTTCCATGTTATGGCGAGTTATGGTTTTTAGTGGAGCGATTGCCATCTGACCTCCAAAACCCCTTTGTGGGGAGAAACCGGGGGGAGAAAGATAGGACAGATAGAAAAAGGGAAGGTTGGGTAGAGGGAGAGGGTAGGAAAAAGGAGAGGATTAAAAGAAGGGGACACCACTTTTATGGACTGGACGGAGGTTATAACAAGTGGTGGCTCGAGGATCCGGGGTCGCGTACCCGTATGCCCAAGAACAAATATCGGACAGATATTAGTCAGGACACCCTCTGAATATAAATATATATAAATATAGCCTATAACGTCCATGTCAGAATGTAAAGAAAATGGGCGTCTAGAAAAATAATTTTAGATGATATATATAAATAAAATTTAAATGAAATTATTTGTACATTTAAACAATAATATAAGGTAAATAGATGATAAAAAATGCATGTAGGTTAGGAGAGTATGTAGAAAGGTAATTGGAAGAATCAATAGTTAAAACAAAAACTATGAAATATTGCAACTACTAGGAAAAAATAACACAAAGGTTTTTTTCAGGCATGTCCACGTAAGACTGTGTGGCATTTAAACAACTCTATAATTATAGAGTAACTTTTTAATATAATTGTACATTATAGTTATTATTTTGTACCTTTATTTCCTCATTACGTATTCGTACTGTTCTTTCTCTGAAATCTACACCGATAGTAGCCTCTGATTTATCGAGGAATTGTCCTTCACAAAAACGATACGTGAGGCACGTTTTACCAACTCCCGAATCGCCTAAAACTATAATCTTGAAAACTTTTCTCTGTTTTAATCCAGGAACGACTTCATTTGATTCTGACATTTTAAAAAAATGTATAAAAGTTCATGAAAATTAAACTTAAAAGTCTCAAAAACATAAATATTTTGTTATCGTCCCTATGATAGGCTAATATGACAGTGACATTAGATCCTACAACTATAGCCATTACAAAAAAAAATAATACTTAGTAGATTTACTGACAGGACCTAGACATATTTTTATTGCTAATTTTAATATAACTACTTAATAAAACTTGAAGTAACATAGTTTTATGCAAAACTTTAATTTATCTTCTGAATATGTTTATGAATATAAAATTGTACTAATATTATATTTTTATAATGTAAATCCATATGTACGTTATTGCTATCTTAAAACATTTCGAGAGCCCGAGCTCTCGGTCTTAGGACCTGAATTTCACACAGCTAGTAAGTAATATATATTATAAGCTGCGCTATAATTGCTTGCATGTGTTCTCATTTGTTGGTACCTTCCACGGTAACCAAGAGAACGTTAGAGCTCTTCTAGCTCAGCCTCCCCGGTGATGCTGTAGAGGCCATTAGAGCCAACAGTATACTGCTCATTCGAAAATAGTAAAAGGTAATTGCTTGTAAATTATTCTGAGTCACTGAACTCGAACATCTTGTACCTTTTGGTAAAGGAAGAATAAATTACAACCATATTTAAATGTGACAATAATAATATTAAAATTATAAATAAGCAAGAGGAAATTACTGTACTGAGTTCCATGCTTTTAATACATAAACATATAGATATACAGAAACTAACATGCTCTATTGAGGCAGAAATTGCTTCTATTTTGATGGCCGCTATATAATAATCTTAAAACAATGATTTCTTCTAAGCAATGACATTTACAGTCCTACGCTATTCTACTACGATACGGGCTTGAAATAAATAATGTTAATTCTAAGGACAATATAATTTTTAAAGTAACGAAACTTCATAGTTTCGTTACTTTTAATTATTTTCAGTCATAACAATAATTTAACTTTAACTAAATATATCAATATTTTTCAGGTTCCAATAAGAAAAAAATAATATAAATGCAGACAAAAACACTTTTTTAACTATATTTAGTAGGTTTATTGGTTTTGATCATGGTAACATTCAAGTAATAGAGATTGGATTTTTTCTTATACTGCCCACCCAGTAGACTAGTAGTTTTTTGGGAATGTCGGATGTCGATTGACGAAGAGATTTTTAGACTATTTTGTGGCTTTAATTATCTAAAATTTTGCAAACTCTGCCTAGTGTCTTTTCGTGTTTGATATATTTAAAATTTAAATGAATAATTTGATGTACTGGTAACCGTTAATTGTTGAAAATATCCAAAATTTTAATATTTTCTAACCTCTCGATCTGTGCTATCTTAATTGCTTGTAATTATTGATAGAATAATTAAGATCGTCATAAATGAAAGTGTTGTTTACGTTTTTCAAAGTTCACGGTGTGTTTCGTGTTTCGAGTGCGATTGGAGGCGGCAGCGGTGCGTGAATATGTGAATCAAACGAAAAATGTGTTTGTTTCTGTGTAATTTAATTAAAAAGTGTTTTTGTGGTGTTGATTGGATGTTGCGGTAGGATTGCCATGTCCAGACTCGTGGACTATTTCGTAATAGTGGGCTTCGACCACGAGAAAGAAAGTAAGTACTACTATAACAAAATTTTACGTAGAGTAGTTGAGGTAACACATATTTACAGTGTAATAAATTGTATATCAACACATATAAATCGATATATATTCAAGCTATTTTTATGAACATTTCATAATTGGATTATCTAAACTGAAGCTAATAAGAAAATTATAAATAATCACAATAAGGTTGTGTATATTTAAAAATAGTGATTTTTAACATAATAGTACATTTACCGTTTTAATTTACCGTAAATAAATGAATGTCAGTGTATAAACTTGCTTTGCCTCAGGCAATGGCTAAATTATAGACTTTGCAATTTGCTCAGGTCATCAACATCAGGCCTCATATCTAAAATGAAATCTGAATTGCATTCACATTTTTATATATTTTATGACAAATAAACTGTTATTGTTATTTAATTATACTTTTGTTGACTTGTTTCTTATGTTTATGTTCATTAGTTATACTGCTAAGAAATACTAAGAACAGAACACCTATCTGAATTATTTAAAAAAAAGTCTTATTGTGACATAATTTCTAGTTTTTATAATTTAAAAGAACTTTTAGCTTGTAAAATTTATTAAATTACAAAAAAAATAATTAAGTAATAATTTTATTTATTTATTCAAATTTTAAATTGAATGGAATAATGATTATTAATCTAAATATTAGTTTCTCCAATATAATATTGAGTGTAAATTTATAACCAAATGGCGTCATAGTTACAGTCAGAAACAATCTAGTACTTTTAAATTAATGCCTAATTCATACAACCTTGAATCTATTTATGGATATGTATCATATTGATTCTGTTTCTAAAGAAATTGTTGAAATTTTGTAATCAAAATATATAAAAAAAATATGTTGAATATTTTTTTTACTGCTTAAAATAATATTATATTACAAGGCTATCATGACATCATGGGAGAATATTTGACTGTAAATTCTTTGGTTTTGTTTCATTTCTCCATATAGACTAGACAAAGTGTGGCATTGTTGTGTGGAGTTCTACCACTGATCATGGAATGTCATTAATTTTTTACTACATATATAGGGCATGGTGTAAAGATTTCAGATGAATTTAATGATATTTATTTTATATTCATATATTTTTGTTTGTTATGAGTTAAGACTGAGAATTTAATTATCAAGCTGTTTGTTTGTGGTGTGTGGAAGAAAATATTTTGTAGTATGTAGACATATTACAAAATATTTCCCACTGAATGATTTTTAAATCTACAATCACCATATTTAAGTATGTGTGAGAGCTAGTTAAGACTTGTAAGTTGTCCCAACTGTGCCAGTGGGTCACAATTATTTTATACCAAACTGTGTATCTTGCTTTGTAGTTTTTTTTTATCCAAATTGAATAGGCCTGTATTGGCAAAACTCCATACCACTTTTTATCTTGCCAGAGCAAAAAATAAAAATACTTCATATAATATAAGCAAAGACTACCCAAGTTTACAATTGGCAACACATATAACATTTATAATACAGAAAAGAATATTAGCTATTATATATAACAATGAATGACTTTGGTTTTCAGTTTTTATTTACCTGACAGTATTCTGAGTCATTCATATTTTTAAAGTAAATGATACAATGCCTTACGTCATATTCTAATTACAGCATAAGCTTGTGAGAAATGCCTAAATAAATAAATAGACAAAGATTTTTTTTGTAGAAATAACTATTTTATAAGGAAAAATATTTAAAAAAAAAAGCTTTATGTTTCATCCCTCATTTAGCATAATAGTTTCTGAAACTAAACTCAATACTCACTCATTAAAGGATATGAAAATATTGTATTTAATATTGTCTATTAGAATAATCATTTCTAGACATTTATTCACGAGTTATATATTTGATCTCTAATTTAGAGGGCATGCCAAAGTAACATTGTATGGAGAACACGCAAAAGAGTATTAGTTATATTTCTCCACTCTGATAGATAAAACATGACATAGAACACATTCTATCTTAAATCTATGTTCTCTTTTGCTTGCTATATGGGAAAAAGTAGTAGTAGCAGCAGCTTCACAGAGCACATAGTAGGGTACACAGAGGAAACTTAGAAATCCAGTTTTAAAACATTCTGTTTCCATAAAGATATTTCTGGTCCCCACCGGAGTTCCACCACTCAATCTTGCTTTGCCTCATTACCAGAGCAAGGAATAAAAATTTTAAGTATTTCATTCTCCCAAGTGGAAATCAAATCCATAACCGCATTTTATTTGTACCCTGGTGTCCTTGCACCACAATGGTTTCTTATTGGAACTATGCAAATGAAAATAATTAAACCTAACATAATTGATAAAGCTTTATTGTCGTTTTTATCTACTACCTGACTGCTGGGCATTGACCTTACAAATCTCAATATAATATCAGAAGGAATTGAGAAATGTTTATTTAGCAAAGTTTAGATATATTATCTCTAGAGTTTCAGTTAATATTTTTGTTTTAAATTTTTAATTCATTTATAGTTGTTATTTTGTAGTAACAAAGTTGCTAATAGTATTTTTGTTATTTTTTTTATGTTGGAAAAATGTATAAAACTAAATTCACCCATTTTTATTTGTTTTATTTGTATAAAATAGAGGAGAGGGGGGCACATTCGAACGATTTTTAAACTTTGTGTCATATCTAAAAATCCTACAGTTTTTAACTTCTTTACTATTTCGCAATGCTTAGTCCAACTATTGTGCCACATAATCGTAGCATCATATGTAGAAAAATATATAAGTTAAAGGTGCAATATCAATTTTAGTAGCAGTAATCAAATGTTCAAAGCTGCCCCCCTTCCGGGGTAGCTTTGAACATGTATGGGGCAGTTTTGAACTATCATGGAATACAATGAAATTAAAAGACTTATCAAACTTTTAAGTAACTTTATTAATTAACTTAACATTAGAAACGATGGAGATCAAATATCAGTACCATGTTAACTTAAAAAAATAATATACCTAGTTTAATATTGCGATTGTACTAGTACTAGTGTTAAATAACTTTAATATTATTAATAGACTTTAAAAACCGAACAAACAAAAAAGTAGCTTTGGTTTCCTAGAAGTAATTAACATTATGGGATCAATCATAGAATAAATCTAATATTATGAAAATAAAACAAAATATTTTTTAAATAAACAGCTTACTACCCTAATTTGAACTTAGAAAAATTTAAATTAAAGGAAAACATGGATGTAGTACGTGACGTAACCAGCAAGTGAAATGTGAGGAAGTAGTCTACGTAAGAAATAAAAATCAACTTCACGTTTTATCCCGCACACAGCACGGTAGGCGGAGGGAACCTAGTATTAAGACACTCCGTTCCCCACTTTCTGCCGAATTCTGAAGGCATTGCATGTTGAGTGGCAGAACTCAACTAAATAAATATAAATATGTAATAAATTCAAGTAAATATGTCATCTCCTCGAGTGGAGATCGAACCTACAACCAGTCGGTTTTACTGTCACACTTCGTGCCGCTGCGCCATGACTGGCCTCAAGTCTAGTCTACGTAAGACTTTTGAAAAACTAACGTAGCACTTGTCCTCTACTAGCTAGCTACTTTTTTACTATTCACAGATGATGAGACATTCGCTAAAACGAATTCTCCAATATTTATTAAGTTGTAGTCTAATTCCATTTCGTAGTCTTCATACGCACAGATTTCAGTATCTTCATTCTCTTCACAGTAAATTGTCACTTCCTCTTCTGATTCCAAATGCATTTTTGAGTCAGTTTCTTGTAAAGAAAAGTTTAGTATAGTTTTGTTTTTCTTTCGCGGTATTTTTTTACATATAATAATATTCAAAATTGCCCCCTTTATTTTGTTCAAAGCTGCCTCAGTGGTAATAAAAAAATTACAAACGTTTTTTTTTCAAGTAAAAGTTTAAAAATTGTAGTAATTTCTAGTTTATTGCATGATATATGAAACATTCTAACTAAAAGAGAAAAAAATAAAACCATATACCTTGAATTGGATCCCTGCGATCCTTACGCGTTTATTTAAAAATGTATAAAATTTTACGCAGAATCAAACACTCCTCGTAACTCAACAACTGGTTCTCATATATCAGCGGTGACAAGTGACACGTGTGCAGATTAGTGCTGCCACTACTCAAAAAAAAAATATCAAAATTTCTTTTTAAAATAGCTCTGTTAACACATATTTTCAAAGGTGCCCCTGTTCTAAGCTACCCCCCTCTCCCCTATATATGTTTCATTTTCATTTATACATATGTATAGTAATAAAAGTTTGCAATACTTCTTGGACCTTGACACATTTGCATACATATTTGAAACCAATAATAATAATAATTTCTTCCTAGAATAAGAGAGAGACAAAGAGTATGTTTCTTGAAAGAAAAATATTTTCCAATATAGTTAGAAAAAGTAAAGTTAATTTTCGAAACATTGTTTAATAGTGTTTGTTAGTAAACGAGTAAATATCGTATATAGGTACATATATTATAAATTTGTATGAAACAAACACTAACTACACACAAACAAACACTAACTGCACACAAACAAACAATATTATAGCAAATCTATTTTCAATTTTTTTAGCAGCTTCCTTAACTTAGTGTTAAAAAACTCCGTTCCCCACTTTCCGCCGAATTCTTGTTTGGTTTACGCTTTATCCCGCACGTAACAACGTCGACAGAGGGAACCTGGGTACATAGCATTCAAATACTTCCGTTCCCCATAACTTTGTAATAATATAAAAATAAGCATAATATCGTCTTCCTATTTAGTAACATAAACTAAAGGTCAATCGACCAATTTTATACTTAGCTAACAAACCTTAAGAATAATATGTCGTCTAGTACATCGCGATTACAGAATCCACCGGATACGCTGAGATATGGGTGTAGGTATTAGAAGTGCGTGTTACATCACACAGGATGGTAGTTAGTTGTAATCCAATATGTTTATGGCGTATATGTTTAAATGGATAACTTTATTAATAGAAGCGTTAATCTCGTTTAGGAGTGAACAAGGAAAAATGAAAATTTATAGTTATGTTATAATATAATGAAATTTATTTAAAAAAATAATATTTCCGAGGAAACCTAGCATTTAGCATGACTTTGTACACCACATTCCGTTGAATTTTGAAAATATTGCTTGTTTAGTTGGGGAACTCAACGCCGCGCTTTATTTATCAGAGCGGGAGAATAAGTATTATTAATATTGTTAGCGTATTCGTGTAGAAGAGGGTAGATTTAGGTGGAAAATAAATATTAAAGCAGTGGAATTGTGGCACTTGCTTCTAAGTGACGGCCCCTATTGGAAGGAAACTAGTGTGAAGTATTGTTCGTAGGTGATACATATCACTTATTGCAATTACATAGTATCTCTTTCAAAATAGTTTAGAATCATATAGACGATATGTGTTTATATCGTGTTTTTTTAAAAACGTTACCCACTTCCGATTTCTAACAAAATAATAATTTCCATGAGTGAGGATCGATCAGAACCGTCGCATTTTCAGATGTTGTCCCACTGCACCATCTTGCGCCTGCTCCTCAATATTGAATAACAGTTAGAAGATAAAATCTCAATATTGAAAAAAGTAAAGAATACGAATTAAAATTTTTCCTGCCTGTAATTATTAATTTACGTTTAAAACTTATTATGCATATTAAGATTAGACCAGTTTTACATGATTTCTATGGTCATTATTAATTAAATGTAACATAGTTTAGTATCTTGAAGGACCGACTTTCTCTTTTCGTTTTTAAAAACTGGTAAAACTTGATGATAGAAAAAAATAATTTGCATATCGAAAATGTCTTTTGATAACTACTATATAATATATGTATACTAGTAAAATAATAATAAATATTAAATACATTTTATTGAACTTCACGTTGTATTCCGCATATAGCTGTGTAGGCATAGGAAACTTGGTGTGAAGGCTGTGTTACTTGGTGGTAAGGTGTTCAATTTTCAAAACACTGTGTGTTGAGTGGCGGAATACAACGCTGCGCTTTGCCTTGTTACCAAAGCGAAGAATGACTGAGAGTCGAACCCATAACCGTCACGTTTACATTGAAACGTTTAGACAGAGATATTTAATAAATAAACAACTTGTATTTAGAGTATTGTGTTGTGAAACTCGGGGACCTGCACGTTCGACCTCGAAATCCTGATAGTTTACTGGTCGACCTTCTACAGTTTAAAGGTGTAATAAACGCCAATCTATACATTAGTTAGATGAATAGAGCGATCTTGGGATGCCGTTTTAATTTATACATTATAATGTATGAATGAAAGCGGCATCTCAAGACCGATCTCAGAGTTGAGAGCAGTTTAGCAATACAAGCCTAAAGCTCAATTAAGGACAAGTGAATGCCATAAGCTTAAATTGGTTTTCTTTTAATTTCTGTCTAAAATATTTTAGAAGTTTTTTTAATTTGGTATATGGAATAAAAATTATGGAAACTATAACCCTAGTTTGTGTTTATAGTTATATCTCAACATTATGAAACGTGCGATAAAATCTGTCTAGACATTATTAAAAACCGCCATTATATGGTAATTTTATGCAATATGATGAAAGACAACAGACTCAATACACATAACTGTGTAGTTTCTACATCCTTGAGGAAGTAAATAAATTAAATAATGCTCATCTTCCTTGACGATGTAAAACAGAGGTTTATAGTAAAATAGTATCTATACATGAAATATTGGTTCTACCAATACAGAATGAATAGTTCAGCTGTACTTACTTATTTATATATACTATATTAACCTAATATTAAAATTTGTCTTATGAACTGGTTCGAATTGAAAAAAAAACGTTTATTATCACATGATTAGCGCTCGTGTCTTAATGTAACTATAAAAACGATCCTTAGTTTGGTGCCAGTCGTGGCGCAGGGGCACAAGCGTGTGATTGTGAACGCGACAGGTTGTGGGTTCGATTCCCACTAGAGGACATGAAATTTTCATTTCTTCGCGCGACATTGAGGTCGCCACTCATCACGCAATGCTTCCAGTATTTAGTGGAATGTGGGGAGAGAGGTATTTTAACACTAGGCTTCATCTGTCTACCCATTTACATGCAAAAAAGTAATTTCTAGTCAAGTAAGAAGTTAAAATATGGTCGGTATCGAATACCTAATACATATTTTTCAAATGACTATCATTCAAGGCGGTCGTCGGCGTCGTCACAGCGTCTGACTGTCATTACGACGTTGGTGGGTTCGTTTCCCATTATAGTGAATGAATAATTTTTAATTCGTCGCTCTGGCAACAAAACAAACCGCGGCATTGAGTTTCTCCACTGAACACAATGTCACAAAAATTGATGCGTAAGCGTCTTAACTCTAGGTTCCCTTTTCCTGCTGCGTGCGGGATACAGCCTGAAGCTATAAAAAGCTAGCTTGAAACTTCATATATACAGCGTGTTCCACGTTAACTGAGTTAAATACTTGTCGCCACACGGGAGTCGCATACGAGCATTCCGACAATTTCGAGCATGATACGAATATTTTATTAGCCCATTTATATTCAGTTGTGAATTTTAAACTAATTCTATGATAATAAGTATTTCGTTTGCCTTTGTATGCATGTTTCACAAACAGATGTTAAATGATGATGTTTTCGTTATATTTAATTTAATTTGTCATTATATTTCCGTATTATATTGTAGTTGAAATTATTTATATATATATATATATATATATATATGTATATAATATTTATTTATTAAAGCCATTTTCCGCCACCCAATGTCTTTAAAATTGGGCGATGTGTGGGGAACTGAGTGGCATAATGCCAGGTTCCGTCTGTCTACACTGCTATATGACGTATACAGCGAGAAAGTAAAAAAAATATGGTAGTACCATTCAGAGCAACGCACCCCAGTAGACACTCATCTAACAAAGCATTTCTTCATAGACCAAAGAATTACCGTTTAAAATGTACAAAGCGGAACCAAAAACTGCCACTCGCTGAAACTTTCATGTGAAATGTTTTAGTTAAATTGTGTAATTAGAGTGCGAGTCCTTTGTTCCGGGTGTTTAAAAAGCATATTTAACTGTGAATTTTTTTGTAAAGTCAACGACGACGTGGCTTTTAAACCTTCACTCGAAGAAGTTAATGGCTGTACTTTTTTTTTTGGTTTTTGTTTGTAGTTTTTCAGTAGCTTGGTAAGGATGACTTGGTTAAATGTTCAATTGTAGCTTTAAATTTTCATTAATTATTTATTATTGGGGCGTTGGGGGCGGGGCGTTGGTACAGCGTATGTAAATTAGGGCAATTAACTACTTTGATTGACCTGGTTTGACAGCAAGAAAAAGTGCGACGTTAAACTCTGCCACTCAACACGCAATGTCTCGAAATTTGACCGCAAAGCCGAGCGGAGCCTATTCTACTATATACGGGACACATGCATGAAAAAAAATAAGAAGTGTTCCTAAAAATATCATTTTGTTGTCGTTAAATATTATTTTGGTATGAAATTCTACGAATTCTTTCATATTCTACGAATGCATGGTCTTCATTGCACCTAACCGTTATTTACAAATTCATTGAAATAGTAAGTTAGAGAGAACGTAAAGTTTCTTTTAAGATTAAAATTAAAATTAAAAGTGTGAGAATGCTTATCAAATCGTTATTGTGTTTCTCGTTTGTTGATGGTGTCCTTAAATATGGAGTGACTGATGATTGACAAACATGAAATTAAGAAATATATAACCAAAAATATTATGAGGTCAGTCGGGGCGCAGGAGCACAAAGTGTGACTGCAAAACACGACTGGTTGGGGATTCAATCACCACTAAAGTAAATGTAATATTTATTTATTTGTATATTTTAATTTTCTGCGCTCTGGTGTTGAGGCAAAGCGCGGTTATGTATTTCGCCATTCAATACGCAACGCCTGTAGAATTCAGCGGTAAGTGGAGAACGGAGTGACTTAACACTAGGTAACCCTCTGCCTAACTTGCTGTGTGCGGAATACAGCGCGAAACTGAATATATAACAAAAAATGTGAAAGCAAATAATTTTAATAAACATAATCCTTCAAAAAATTTTGATGGCACTCGTTTAATACACTGCAAAATAGAAAACTTTTATCCTTGACATAGGAAGGTCGTGAAATAAAACGTGATGTCGTGTATGCTTTAATATTTGTATTCGTGACGTAATTAAAATAGCGATGAGAACTACTGTGGGTCATTTGTTTGGGTTTTTGTGCCTATGTTATTACTTCGCTAGTTGTGATTAAAAGAAATACATTAGAATAGGCAAAAGAAATCTGGTGTTAAGACACTCCGTTTCTCGCTCTCTACCCATTTTACGAGACATTGTGTAGAGTGACAGGATTCAACGCTGCGCTTTCTTTTTATTTCTGAAATTTTATTCTTTTTTACGATTTTATTAATATTTTTTGTTTCAGTGGTCATAAGTTCATTGTACGTTATATTGATATTAACTTAAGTTCTAAATATATTTAAGTTTAATATTAAATTTTATTATATTTTATTCAGTAGTATTAATAGCAATTTGAGGCTGACTGCCTGTATGATGAGTAATAAGTAGAAAATTATCACATAAATTAAATGTTTGATATTACTTAAATTAAGCTGGTATTCGATTGTGATATGGAATTAAGATATAGATACGAGGGATGATCTAAAAGTAATGATAAACTAAGTAAAATACAGTGTTTACAGTTCATAAAATAATTTATAATTTTAATATTAATTTATACATAGTCTCCTAACAAGTCAATACTTTTTATCCATCTTTTTTCTAAACCTAGGATTCCTTTTGAAAAAAAATCTTTATCTTGACTCTCCAGAAATGCCTCCACAGCCGTCATCACTTCGCTATTATCTTTAAATTTTGTGCCTCTGAGGTGTTCCTAAGCCGAGGTAAAAGTCGCTGGGGGCTAGGTCCGGCGAAAAGGGTGGGTGTTCAGCAGTTCGACTCCCGTTTCTTGAATCCCAATGTTTCTTGAATTCCAAGTCATCGATTGTTGTTTTGTTTCAGAATCAAAGTGTGATCTCGTCCATGGTCACGAAACGTGCCAAAAAAAATTATTCATCTGCTTGGAAGGAGATTCGCTCTCGACATGTCGACTTGTCTTTTCTTTTGTTCGTCGGTTAACATTCTCGGTACCCAACGCGCGGAGACCTTTTTCATATGCAATTCGTTCACTAGGATCCTTTGAACGCTACAACTGATGGTCACTCTTCGGTCTGCCAATAAAACATCTTCAACTTTTTTAACGTGGTCGTCTAACGGGGTCGTAACACGTCTTCAGTGGAGGACGTGGATGGGTCTTTCGCGATGTTCGTCTTCAGCAGATATTCTACCCAACTTAAACTCCTTGGCCCAGCGTGCAACTGTGGATTAAGGAGGCGCAGAGTCCGCCAATGTTTCCACCAAGTCGCTATGTATGTCCTTGGTAGACATTTTTTTAAAACACAGGTACTTGATGACTGCTCTAAGTTCGTTTTTCTCCATTTTGATGTTATCTCTTCTAGGGTCCGTATTCAAATGAATGCACCTACCGAAAATCTCTGACTGTAAACATGACGGTTATTGGTATGATTCCCATTCGGTTGATTTTCATTTCATCATCTTGAAAATTTGGCGTAAAGGTGGGGAAAGGATGGCAGCCAGTATGCGAGATGCATCACGAAGCAAGAAAATACCTATTAAAACTATTAAGGCATAATTGGCAAAAGCTCATTGTACACGCAATGTAGAGAAATGAGTGTCTTAACACTAGGTTCTATATTACTGCTCTCTCTAATTAAATGTAAATGAAACTCTCAATGTCTCGGTCATGGTTGTTGGACCTACTGTATATTACAAAATTGTGTCACGAAACGTGTGAACTTGGCCGTTACGTAAACATGGAAACATTAATACTAAGAATTTTTCTTTACTGGTATAGTGTTGTGTTAGAAGAATTTTTAGCAAAATATTTGAACAAAGTTTTGTATGTGTGCACAACTGCGGTATTGGGTTCAAATCGGCTTGGCTTTAATTTTAGTGAAATATGATTATAAATAGGCAGTTCTAGATTTAATAAATCTTTTCGGCGGCTTACTCAAAATATAATAAAATAATGTTTTATGCGCAATAATAAATTTGTAATGTGTACTATTTATGTTTAATTCTTTCTTGTTGGTTAATAAAAACTATAAGACTTATTAATTATTTCTGAACAAAGTTACTGTCAAAATATCAAATTCTGAAGATTCTGGAGTAGCTCTTCACTGAATTTTTTTTACAAAATATCAATCAATTGTTATTTACTTACTTCATTTGAATAAATGAAATATAGTGTATTACATACATATATTATTATCACAACTACAATGTCTGTAATACCGAGAAGTAAATCGTATTTCAAGTGAAACTCCCACTGGGGGTTGCGGTTAATACTTCGAAGATATATGGCATCTTGTGGTAAGACAAATTATACGTAGCTTGATGTTTACAATTAAAAACATTAAAATACATATTATAGAGAATAATCCTAATCTCTTCTTGATATACAAATTAACAGAAATGTGACTTTTATTTGTCTCAGATTAAGTAGAAATTAAGAGAATCTACTGAGAAATAAATTCATTCAAAGATGTCTGTCAAAACAATAGTTGCTAATACATATCAGAATGCGGATCTCAACGCTGCGCTTTATCCAATTTTAGTTGATTACAAATTATTATTTTTTGGCTTAAATTAAAACAATTTTAATCTAAATTTTACCACCAAGAATTATTTTTGAACCACTTCACAGGTTTATACGAATAGTAGGTCACGGCCTTGCCCGAGAAGTCGTTACTGTCGTCGACACGCGGAATGTCTGACGAAGCGTCCGCTAATGAGCTAAACTTGCTTAAACAATCTGTGATATCTTTAGACGCCGGTGATACATCGCAACGTATTAGGTAGAACTACATATGCGACGAAGTTATTTCTCAATTTGGTGATTTATTGATATTTATTTGTTTTTTTTATCGTCATGTATCCTGCAGAGATAAGACCTTGTGTCGCTATTAAGACACTCATTCTTCCTCTTTTCGTCTATATTCAAGGCATTGTATGTTGAACGGCGGGGCTTAACGCCGCACTTTGTATTCAATTTAGTTGCTTAATTATAGTTTTCAACTGACCTTATATTGCATCATTTATGATTTTTAAAAAGATATGTTTTGTTTGTTATTCACGCAACATAAAAATAATATTATCTATGCTTAAATAAATAAATTTTGATAGGAATTTAATCGTTCACTTTTCTTTTTATGTGACAATGCAGTGTGCATTACTGCAGTGTTCCAACTGTTCCACAATAAAATTATAAAAAAGTTTATAATTATAAACATTAATTATTTGATGTGGTTTATTGGAATATTTTTTTAACATGAACTGATGCTACTGATATGTTACTGATAATTCAAATTTATCTACATATTTATATTTTACAATGAAATTTCCTTTTGTTTCAGGAGGTGGACTTAGTAACGGCATCATCCTTCAACGGTTCCCTGAAGTGAACTGGGACGACACACCGTTCCACGACGGTATAGAATGGGTAAGTAATGAAAGCAATACACATATAGAACAATACATGCCTGAAGTTACTTAATTCAAAATTTGTGAAAAGTTACCATAAAATTTTAGATTTAAATCTATTTGAATTTGCAATTAAATTTATAATAATTTGTAAGTAAATTTGTTAAAATTCTTAGCATTAATCGCAGCTAAATTAAATACTGTTTCTATACTCAGTTCTGCCAACCGCAAGGATGGGCGCTCTCGACAGAGAGATCAGAGCCCCGTTTCTACGTGTCGGTCCTGACGGACGTGGACGCGAACAGGCACTACTGCGCCTGCCTCTGCTTCAACGAGACCGTTGCAATCACACCTACGAAACCGGCGGACGAGGTTAGCATTGCACTACTATTAATAATTAAACTATTGTATTATACTGAGAGACTTCAATTACAGCAAGATTATGGAGTCGTGGTCGCGCATAGATTTGTTTTTAAGAGTTTCTTACTTTTTATTATTATTTCCTTTATTTCCTTACCGAGTGCACAAAGTTCGGAGTGCCTAAGTTCAAGACGACCACGACACAACCTTGGCTGTACCTACCGACATTATAATAATATGCTGTTGTAGCGGTGTTCGTCATTTAAAAATTTATTAGTTAATAATGATCATGAATGTTATATTGCTTAAAATATTATCTTAACATATTTACTATATTGTTTACCATTAATTGTATTGAAAATAAATATGAAAATTTTAGCTCTAAAGAAAAAGTATTGAGAATTAAATAAAAAAATATATATCCATAAAATGATGAGGCCGCCGTGGGTTCCCACTCGTGGGAAAGAAATTATTTTCTTTTCTTCGCTGTGAAAACATGACAAAGTACGGCTTTGAATATCGTCACTCAACACGCAGTCTCGAAAATTAGGCTGAAAGTGAGGAGCGGAGTGTCTTGACACTAGGTTCCCTCTGTGTGCTGTGTAGCGCCGATCGCGAGATGCTAAAATAAATAAAATGATGTCACAAATAAGAATACCATACAAGACGGTATTGCAATTATATAACATATCCGGATACGGCTCGCCGCTGTGCGGATCGACCTTTAATATAAACGTTCCACTCTAATAGTTTGACTGCTTCACGGTGGTTATTCTATATCTTAAGGTCGTTCAATGATTCTAAACAGAAGCTAGCTAGGAAGTTGATTTTTTATCGTATCGTTTCGTATCGACACGTAGTTTATTTGGCTGTTGATTCTAAATTTGGTATGAAAATAATCGCGTTGTGTTTTTCACGTTTTTAATAATGTATTATATTTTTTGTTTAAATAAGCTTTAAGTACTTAGGTGTATTATTTCTTATGATTATGACACATTTAGTGAAATAATATAGAGTGTTAATCTAGAGAAACTGCATTTTTCACGATGGATTATTATATATTAGGCTCCAGCTACGGATCTTAGATGAGATTTTTTTAATAGATATTTTAACGTTTTTTTTCTGTTTAGTATATTTAAAGTTATCAAATAATAATTTCATTTTAACAGATATTTCCCACTAGTTCCTTTTCCAGTCCCGCGGGATCTATGGTAAGAGGCAGTTCAATTTTATGTATAATTTGTGCCCATAAAAGTGAAATACAACTAACTGACAGACAGACCTTTCATTATTATAATTTATGTATGAATTTTGTTGATATATAGGTGCTATTTGTTGTATGTATTTTGTGTAATTAGAATAAATATCTTTTCTCGTTATCATACAGTACGTAATCCCAGCTAATTATTACGACGAACATTATGCTGTACATTTCCATCATTTTATTTTAGTTTAGGCTTGGTAGCTCGGTAATTACTTTGTTAATTTATGTTAAATAATACTTATTTTAAATGTATGCATAATAGGTTACATATAACTGTATACACTTGAAACAAAATAATATTTTTTTTATGTAAACAGCAAACAACATAATATGAGTTTTTTATAATCTACATGTAGTTAAAAATATTTTATATCATTTTATTTTAACTGAGAATGTTACGAAACGTAACGTGTTTTCTTAATATTGGGTTACTTATTAGTGGTTTCTAAATTCACATAAATACCAGTATGTAAAACACATTTCATTTACAGTTCTGTGGTTATCCTTGAACCATCATATACCATATATTATATATAAATACGTTCTAATATAAATAATTTTAACATTACCCAGAACAATCTGACTCCATATTGACTGACTCTAGATTGAATCTGACTCGACATTGACGAGTTTCCGTTTCAAGATAACAAGTAACAACAATTGTATCGAATGTAGGTACTGTACGAACGGTTAGTTAGCCCTTTGATATGTATTTCACTGCCGTTACTGTTTTCTATGTAAATTGTTTATATTAAACGATTACATTCTAAAAATCTGTTGTTATGTAAATTATGTTATTTTAGTTATTTTATATGGATATTTTTTTGGAAAGCGGTTAAGCGGACAAGGCATTTTTGATTTATATTTTTAAGAACATTTGTAAATTATATATAAATGTCGTTTCGTCGCTAATTTCTAGAAACTTAACTTTAAAAAACATCTGGAGGAAATGTGATGCGCGCAGCGGCACGAAGTGTGACTGTAAAAACGACTGGTTGTGGGTTCGATCCCCACTCGAGGAGATGAAATATTTACTTAAATTTATATTTCCATTTCTTCGCTCTGGTGTCGAGGCTAAGCGCGGCGTTGAGTTCTGCCACTCAACACGCAATGCCTCCAGAATTCGGCAAAAAGTGGGGAACGGAGTGTCTCAACACTAGGTTCCCTCTGCCTACCCTGCAGTGTGCGGGATACAGCGTGAAGCTGATTGAATTTTTTTTTTTTTAAATAATATTTTAATGCACATTCTATGATCTGGACTCAAGTTATGGCCTTTTCTTTTAAACAAACATATATTTTAACATAATAAGCCTATTCATCGTCTTCTGTTTATCCAATTTACATAGACAGATACAATCATACAAAACCCAAATATGATTCATATTTACCTACTTTAATATATAAATGTTTTTAACAAACTGTAATTTCGTACTTTGACATTAAAATGATTCAACCAGACCAATGTTAGATAGTCACAGTGTTAGTGACAAAATGACACTACAGCAAGTGTGAGGATGAGTTGAATTGAGCTTAATTAGAATGTAGTACATTCTAGATTTTTTTTTTATAATAAATATTATCTGCTGAAATATATCCGTTTTGGTAACAAGGTGAAGCCTGAGGTTGAGTTATGCCATTAAAACCGCATTGCCTGGAAAGTTGAGGACGTAAGTGTTTTTCTAATGGGGATAGAATGTCTTATTCTCAGTTTCCCACCGCTTGCCCTGTCATGCGCGGGATACAACGTGAAACTAGAAACAATATGTATTGTTACATTTAGACATAAAATATTCTTTGAGGAAACTCGACAAAATCTTACACATTTACTATTTAAATGATTTCTTTAAATGTGTCTGAAATATGAAAATGTGTCTTACATATATTATAATTTATATTAAAGACATCAAAAGTGAGGAACGGAGCGTCGGGCCACTATGTTCTTTCTGCTTACTTAACACCGCGCGTTGAAATGAAAATAATTCACCCACACGAGTGGGAATCGAACCCACAACCTTTGCGTTTGCAGTCACACGACAGTAACAATGCTTATTTTATAATAGCAAAATGTGAAACAATAGCTAGTATTCCCTCGTAATGGCGTATCGACACTATTGAACTAGAGTCGAGTGCAAGAACCCCGCGCGCGCTGCGGCTGAGGCTATGTTTATTTTTATGGCGCTCTTCCGGCGTCTGTTTATGTGTGCGCTATCTGGTGTTATATGTTAATTTAATTAATTCCTGCCTTAGTTTTTTTGGTTGTAAATAGCTCGTTTAGTATTATAGTTATTTAATATATTAGTTTTTTTAGCTTCAGGGTAAACAGAGGGGGTACTAGTTATTAGGCACTCCGTTCTCCACATTCCGCCTAATTTTCGATGCATTGTGTGTTGAGTAGCGGAATTGGACGCTGCGCCTTGCCTTGTTACCAGATGGAGAAAATGAACATTTTAAATAATAGATTCCATCGAGAAGGAATCGAACTTAGAACCGTTGCGCTTACAAACACACACTTGTGCCACTGCTCTACAGTGGCCACTCATTATTTAATAACAAGCTAAAATATTGAACAACTATGAAATAATTATTAGTTTTTTTATAATGTATAAAAAGCTTGGCTGTTTTGTTTAAATTAGACATGTTTCTTTTCAATATTGTATTGGAATCTAATATTTTTTTTGTAATTTAAATTCAAAATATTTTATGTCTTTGCATGAAAAGTATTTTATTCTAAGTTTTTACTAACATCCGTATCGTATGCAAATTCCCATATAATCTACATCGAGGGTAGATGCACTTAATGGGTCCCGTTTCCTATTCATGAGTCAGAGTCACGGCACGTTTATCGTCCGGCTCCCCATCTCGACTGCACGAAATGGTAAACAATGCAAATAATTTAATTGGATTTATTATACGATTTGCCAAGATACTATTCCTGCGTGAGGTAATTTTGTTGTCTAAACGATTGAGCTTTATAGGTTTTGAATTTTAGTAGGTTTGGTATTGTTTTGTTGTTTTGAATTGATAATGAAAATTGCCATTATATTCTACTTTTTGCATTACTTCTTGTTTTTGCGTAGATATAAAGATTTAATATTTTTGTGGTTGTTTTGCTAACAATTAAGTTTATATCGTTGTGTCAAGTTATTCTGTTTTTATACTTTCACTCTCTATGTCGCATATATATAACAGGGTGGACCGAGACAACAGCGTGTTAAGACGTTTATTTCCCCACTTTTTGCCTATTTTTCGGGACATTGCGTTTAATATCGGATCACACTTTGTCTTCTTACCAGAGTGAGGAAACGAAAATAAATTTCCCAGAGTGGCAATCGAACCCACACCCGTCGCCTTTATAGCGATGCTATAGCTATATTTTTAATTATACGTGTATGGTAATTATTTATTTTAGCTCTTTATGTTAAATTTTGTTTAGTGAAACACTATACTGTAAAGAAACTGAAAATTTCCGGCACCACAAATTGAATGTTATTGCAATTCGAAATAAATATGACACCATTTAGGCGCAGTGGAACAGCTTATAATTTTTAAAACAATGGTTAGTTCGGGTTAGGGTTCTATTATCATTTGGGGAAATGGTTATATTTAAATTATCTAGTTTCATTTTACTGTTTTGGTAGAGCTGGCGGCCTTGAGTTCCGCCATTTAATTAGTCGGAAAGTGAGAAACGGAGTGTCTCAACATTTGCTTACCACTGCTTGCTGCTTATTAAAAACATTCAATAAAAATAATAATATTTTGTTTATATGTAAATATTACTTAAAATGCTAGGTTGCTTTAACAAAAAAATCAAACAGATGTTAAATATGTTTTAAAATGGTAGCAAAAACTCGTGTGCCCCTCAGGCCTTAAGTCATACACCTGTTGATTTGAGTGGTCCCTTCCGTTCTGATCTATCTCAAGCGTAAATAATTGAGTAACGAAGAACTCGTGACATCTGTGACTAATGGCTAGGCTCGACTGGCAATTTATTTAGTAATTTTATATTATGTTGAATTTGAGTTTCTATTGTGGCACAATAAAAACGCAACATTTTTTGAGTGTTTTAGTCGTTTTAGGTTTAAATCGTCGTTTGTATATTAAGATGAGGTTTTAGGTCCTTAGATAAAATGCAGATTAAATTTTCGCTACTCAGTAATGTATAAACAACTCAATATATCTTGAGTCTTTTTTATTGCATATTCGGCCCAACTTTTAATAGAATATTTATTACTTTTTTAATTTCTCCTTTCTCATGGTCATTGTAACACATTACTAATAAGATCGCTATGACATCACACCTCTAACAGACACCGGTGAAGTTGTAAGATGATATTTTATCAAATTTAATTATATTACATGTTCACAGCGTTCAGTTCCGCCATTTGACTCGCAATGTCTCTATTTGTCGTTGGATTTCGCTTCTTGATATTAAGTTCTCTCTTAGAGATTAGATAATGTTAATAAATTTATCGAACCTTAAAATATTTTATTTATTTAGTAAAGTGCTAAATTATCATTTATCGAGATACAAACAATCAAGATCCTGCCCAGATCCTGCCCAGATCCTGCCCAGATCAATTTATATCAAAGAATAGATTAAGATTGCTCAAATATTATAGAGCTATACACAAAAGAATCGAATTGGATACCTTTGTGTAGTCTTCAACAAACAGAAATGCTCAGAAAACTTCGATAAGAGAATGGCATTTTTTCATTTCCATTATAAAACGGCTCCTCTGCCACCGCCGTACCGTGGCCCTAGTAGGTACCTACTGCCATGATGAATTAGTATGCGCTAGACAGCCACTTTTCCGGTGTCTATTGTACCGTATAAAATTCTTCTGTCATAATACGTACTGTTATTTCGCTTATTGTTATTTATTTTATGGTAAAATTATTTTTTGTGAATGTATTGGTGTTTATGTAGATTAAATAATTTACTATTGATTGTGTTAAATCAGTAAAAAAGTATTTGATTATTTTAAATGTAAACATAGCTCTGGTAAGACGACGACGACGAGACCGACGTTTATTTCCGCCACCTCGTCACGCCAATGTCTCGAATTTGGGCGTACAGTGGACTGTCTTAACATAAGATTATCTCAGGACGGAAAAATGTGTTAAGCTATAAAAGAATTCCGTTATTCGAGATTGAATTTGTTTGATATTTTTCCGATTTTCTTTATTCAATTAATGTTACTTGCTTGGATGCTCTGGTAACTTATTAGCAAGAGTAGCGAGTACTAGATAAACTTATGTGATCTGTAAGTCACGGTCCACTATATACGAGTTTGTTTTCAGTCTAATAACTTATTGTTATAAATAATGAAAATATAACGATGTGGATACATAATGTGTACTTATATTTAATTAGATAATCTCACAGTGATTTTTTATTTATAAAAGATATGTTTATTAGATATTTGTTTTTTTTTTTCTTGTTGTTTATTTACTTTATCACTTAATTAAGTTAAGTCTAAGAGTTTTGAGCGTTCAGTAAAAAATTCAATCTAACAAAATCAAATCAAACTTCTTCGTAAGAAAGTATTATATTAAAAATATTGAATAACATGATAGAGGATGGCTTAAATAGAAATGTGTACTAGTAACATTTAAATTCTTATATAGCACAACATTGTACACAGCTTGATTGTACACATTTCCATTTCTTCGCTCTGGTGTCGAGGCTAAGCTCGGCGTTGAGCTCGGCCACTCAACATGCAATGCCTCTAGAATTCGGCAGAAAGTGGGAAACGGAGTGTCTTAACACTAGATTCCCTCTGCCTACCCTGCTGTGTATGGGATACAGTGTGAAGCTGGTTTGTACACAGCACAAACGAAACTACTGGACATTGAAATTTAGCATGTGAGGATTTCTCAAAATTCTTACGGAAACGAGCCGGTATAGTCGTAGCGCAGGGGCACAAACGTGCGACTGTAAACGCGACAGGTTGTGGATTTGATTTCCACTCAAGAAAATGAAATATTTAATAATTTCATTTCCTCCACTGGTGGCCTAGAGAATTCGGCGGTAAATGGGCAATGTGTGTGAAAAAATGTCTTAAAAGGAAAAGAATGTCTTAACAATATGTTTATAGGTTTCATCTGCCCACCCTAACGATATTTACCATTTTAAGTTTTAAAGTCCACGCAATCCACTTGTCAATATTTCCGTTCTTTTATAAATAAATTGTAAAAAAAATAAATAAATTATCCATCTATAGATAGCAATTGAACGAGATCACGCAATATAAAATGTGAATAATAAATTTTATGCCCCAATCTGATTTATCGAACGGATACTCATAGCTTTAACGTTTCTTTTATGCCAGTTCTATATATGGCCGAATGGGGGCATAAAACACTGAGCGGTTTCGTTTCTTTACCAAGGATTAAATGGACGTCGTTCCGTAAGAAATGTGTGCCATTACTTGGCGGTGTATTCCTTTTGTATCGCATTAACAAGAGGGAAAATCTCTTTTGTTATTTTATTTTTATATTCATATGTTTACTTGAATATGTATGCTTAATTATTATTATATTTACGGGTCAAAACGTTGCGGGTTGTAATTGTGTGTAAATATACAAGAAAAAGTTGTTAGAAATAAGTTTCCAAATTATTTCATGAATGTTAATGTTGTATTTTCATTATTTTCCCGAAAATATTAAATCTTGTTATATTTAGATTGTCTTTTCAGCCCCTTTAATTTTTATACAATATTGGTAAAAAATAAACCTAATAGTAACTTGGTCGTATTAACTTGGCTTATACAATTTTGTGAAACTTGATAAATCATATACAATTAAATATTCATATTTTTTAAATTTTAACGTTACGAGTATACCTCTGACGAATCGGTGTATGATATCATCTACATTTTGGTGGCCAGTTGTTCCGCAAGGGTAAAAACATTTTTTACCGTTGGAACTTCCGTTATCAGGGATAGTATCAGCACCATCTGGATACATGGTTTGCGTTTACAAACGAGCTTCAAGATTATTTTTTCTACGTACGGATTAATTTTGTATAGATCTTTCTCCTGACGCATTCCCTACAAATTGAGAGCATTTAAGCGTCGTGTATATCTTTACCCTACAGGCCGACATCACATTGTTAGCTTTTCTTTAGTTTTAGATGTTCATAGGTAGTGGTAATTAACTACTTATAATCAGGTGGTTCTTCTACTCATTTGCTCCTTTTTGTCTTAAAAAGAAGAACTGTAAACAGTTTTTACTTGAACTAACCCAAAAGGATGAGATTTTTGTGTTATTTCTTTTTATTTATAAATGTGCGATGTGTGCTAACGTCGACGTCAAGTAATTTAATAATAGTTATTACATTATATTCATACATATGTACAGTACGGTCGACTCGTCGTGGCCATCGTGAATTAGACTTTTATAACTTTAGCGTATTGTTCACTCGGGAAGTAAATAATGAAATGTAAGAAAAAATTCTAAAATCAAATCTGCACGGCCATCTACAGCTTACTTCAGAGCAGCCACTACTCGTCGACCGTAATATACGAGTACATAAAGCGTAGTGTGCTATTAACAAAAAGGATTTATATGTGTTTAGTAATTTGATTCCTCGAGGCTTAACCGCAATGTTGAATGTAATTTGAAACTTATATGTTATAGGTATTTGTTTATTTTGTTCTATGTTTTTATGCAAATAGATTAAATTAATGTATTTATTGTAAATTATACTTTTTGTCCGATATTAATTTAGTAAATAGTCTTATTATAGTTTAAATCTGTCGCAGTGCGATAGATTCTATGGTTGTGGATTCGAATCCCACTCGAGCATTGTTTGTATTTATATTATATACCTTTCTCTGAGCAGAGAAAACATACCGTTGACTTCTGCCACTCAACAGGCAAAAATGTCTCGAAAATTACAAGAAAACAGGAAGCGGAGTGTCTTAACACTGGGTTCCCTTTGCCCTGCTATATAGAGACGATATTACGTTAAAAAAAGGTTTAGTATGATATAAATACAACATATATAGAGTTATATGTAACATAATTTAGTTGGCGACTCACATCCACTGACGCATTACATCGGTCCCTCGAGGCGTAAAGGAGGCATTAGGAACCTAGCGCGCTTTTATTTTTTAGTAACGAGATGAGCCAGACCGAACGTCCCCTTTGAGAGAACACGTCATTGTGGCAAATTGAGGGTGGCTACAGCAGAAAAAATACTTTAAATAATAATAATTTCATTTTCCTGGAACACAATATTGCGGGATACAGCGTGAAGCTAAATAAGCTTCACGCTGTATTCCGCACGTACCAGGGCAGGCGGAGGTCTGCCTGCCTGCAATAACATACTACTGTTCCCCATCTTCCGCAGAATTCTAGAAGCATTGCGTGTTGAGAGGCGCAACTCCACGCCCTCGACGCGTTTTGCCACGTTACCGCCAGCGAGGAAATGAAAATATTAGAAAATCATTTCCTCGAATGGGAATTAAACCCACAACCTGTCGCGATTACAGTCTTACGCTTGTACAACTGCGCTACGACTGGCCTCAATATTTTTGCTATGACATTTATAGTGACTGGTTGTTTGGTCGATATATATAAAAGAAATTTGAAATTGTACGTAAGCGTTTATTGGAATTTCGTAAGACATACTTTTAATCTAATTGCTATAACATTAATTTTATTTATTTGTTAATAAAATTGTAATTACAAACTTGACTTGATTCTATATTGGTGTAACAATATAACTTTTTCGAATTAGGCTTTTCAGAATTAGATTTAGAACAGCGTTAGATTTCGCTACCTAGCTTATAATCTTTAAAGAAATATAGAGTCGCTAACATTTTGACCATTGATCGTCATCACTATTTCTATATGATAAAATTTCAATTAAATATATTGATATGTTTATAGAACAAACCACTATATTATCGTTTAAACTATCAAGTCTGAATCTACTAATGGATTTCTGCGTACTCCCCCATTACATCAATGTATGGCATTGTCATAGATTTTGATTATAAATTTCTATCAAGATAACATATATGGTGGCGGTAGACTTGTGTGTTGTGTTTATTCAAGCACTCTGCTGGATTGTTTTGTTCAAATGTCTTTTTATAATTAAAAGTTCTTTTTCTATGAAAAGAACCATCTGTTCGAAACTTTTCAAGAAACTTTGAGGTTCTGTGGTTTTAAAATATTTCCATATGCAACTTTATCCTGTTGTTCTTTAAATTGTATAGTAAAATATCTAGTACACCATATACTAGTGTATTTGTGTTTATTATACATGTAGGTAAATTGCGGAAGACCTATAATAGGTAACTATCGGTCTTCGTATGTATTTTAATAATTTGTTAGGTATCTCTTCATCATTATCGTTATAAAGGGAATAACGAAAGCGAACGTGTTTTTTAGTATGCAGAACAAAGGTCTCCACTATTTCCTTTCATATAAAATGAAAGAAAGACTAATACTCGCTTACAATAGCATTAGTCAGTGTTTCCAGTGCCAATCAGATAAACTTAAGCGTATCGTGATATTTTGTATCATTTAAGATGTTGTATTGATAGTTCTCTGACGCACAGTGGCTGATGATCGATGGTTCCTTAACTACACTGAATTGATCTTATACGAGTCGTAAGCATACGTAATTTCAAATTTATTATTGCTTCTAAGAAAGTAAGAATTTATATTAAGAATATTTTAAACATTGCATTATTAGTAATGTTCTTAGGATCATCTTAAATTAAGTTAGGTAGAGACAGGAGCTCGGGCAGTGGGCGCCAGGCAGGTGGGGTCAGGCACTGTTATGAGCTCCTAGCGTTAAGACACTCCGTTCTCATTAAAACAACTTCCATTCGCCACTTTCCGTGGAATTCAGGTGGTATTGAGTGTCGAGTAACAGAACTCAACGCCGCGCTGTGCCTTGAAACAATATTAAACGAAAAAAAAATCTTTAGAGATCTGACCGGGTAGGTACTCTACGTTAGTAAATTACAATGTAAATTTACCTGCAGTGCTTTCACGTCGTAACGTCGATAGAATTTGTTGTAAAGTATGACTTATGGAGTATTAATGCGTCGAAGATTTATTTCTTATATCTCGGCCCCCCCATTAACTATTACGGGTCATTGACTTAGTGGTTAATACGTACTTGTTTGTAGGTACATATTATAATATAGAGATGTAGGCTTGGTTGGATGCGGCATAATAGTTCATTACATGCTAATAGTTATATTTGTTTTTCTTAAATTTAGCATTTATTCTCGTTATTGAGTATATTTTTATAGCTTCGCGCTGTGTCACTCACATAGCAGGGTAGGCAGGCAGTTGAAGTGAAGAAGTTAAAATATTAAATATTTAATTTCTCCCAGTGGGAATTGAACTTAGAACCTATCGCGTATACAGTCGCACGCTTGTGCCCCTGCGCAATGGCGCCCTTCAAAGAATTATTTATTTGCATTATTTTGAATGAAAACTCATTTATTCTATGAACTGCTGTAAATTCCACACACAAACAATATTTTAAACACCACAAACAAAAAAAAATAGTTTTTACAACGGCGTTGTTCTTTCTTGCCACATTCATTTATTCGTATTGTCTATGTTCAACTAAAAAATATTTAATTGAAACGATCCCAGTGAGGCCGTCTCTATGGGGTACACTAATAATAAGGTGAGATCATGTTGTACTTGTACTTTACATTTGTAGAAGATGCCTGCGTATGAAAAAAAAAGAATCTTGTAAAGAAGTCGCTTTTCCTTTCTAGCTCCTCTAGACTTTTCTAGACTTTTGTAAAAAAAAACATTTTTTATTTATAGTAATTGTAAATTTATATTGAAGTGTGGTTGTGGGTTCGATTCCCGCTTGGGACATAAATATCTTTTGTATTTCTGCTTACAAAATTCACCTAACACCCAATGTCTCTTATTCGGACGCCAAGGAACGGAGTGTCTTGTCACTAACTATACTCTCACTGCATTCACTGTTATATGCGGCATACAGTGTGGTGCTACATAAAAAGTGCTATTATGTAAACCTACTAAGGTAGGTTGCGTTAAGACGCAACCTGGTTGCAAATTTGTCATAGTCCCCCGTCCCAGAACAATAGAGTGTGACGGCTCTGACATCTCGGCCTCGTTCTCTATTGTCTGAATATATGTAGTCGCTTTTAAATGATGGTGGCGGCGTCGCGTATATGTTTAGAGTAGACATGCTGTTTAGGCATTCTTAATGATTGTGCTTTCAATTACTTTGACTTCTGTTCAAGAGTAAATGTGGGTATTGTATGTTTACAATACCTTTTTTAAGACTTTTTAGGGCCTTTTTTATTCACGCTGTATAACGTACAAAGAATTTCCGACAAACATTAAGTTTACGTTAAGATACTTCCATTCTCCACTTTACACCGAAATCTGGAGGCTTTGCGTGTTGAGGACAGCCCAGAACTCTACGCCGCGCTTTGCCTCGTGATCAGATCGAGGAAATGAAAATATTAAAAGAATCGAACTAACAATCTGGCGTATTTACAGTTGCACGGTTGTGTTCCTGCGCCACGACTGACCTTCTTTTGTTGGCAAAAGCAAAAAAAATAATAAAAGTACGTAAACTAAAGTAAATAATATAGTTAATAAATAAATGTTCATCTACATCTTTCCTATTTCTCCGATCATTAAAAGACAGTAAAAGAAGTATTTGGTCACTATTCAATTCAGCCATAAATGATTTACATCTTCTTCGTTAAGTGAAAAATTATCGGCTGTGATAAGAAAATTACTTAGTAATTAGTGTTTATTAGCAACTAACGAGTCGCTCAGTCTCGACTCTAGTGTAAAATTATATCTTTTATATGTATAACCTTAATAATATTTTTTTTAACTTTCAAAAATAAGCATTAATTTACTTACCTACAAATTATATAATATATGTATGTAAATCATTATATTATATTTGATTATATACATATATAAGTGATCAAACACAAAAAGAAATTGAGACCAGAAATAGCAACTCTTGGGCACTAAAAGTAGTCATAGAAAATCACTACATACCATTGATGGCCATAAAAAAGCCTATAACACTTGTTCACACACTCACATGCGTGACCTGTGCTGTCAAACATGGGCTCTAACAGAAAGACATATGGAAGCATCGAAAGTTTGCCAGAACAGCATGGAAAGAAGCATGTTGAACATTAAATTAAGAGATAGAGTAAAGTTACAGGATATCAGACGTCGAACGAAAATAAAATGGACTGAACGCGTCATTAGAAACAATTAAGAGAAATGGGGGAAAAAAGAAACTGTTTCGTATCTTCTACTGACTTGCCATCAGAAGATGGGAAGATGAAATCAGAAATCATGCAGGAGTTACCTGGAGGTGTTCTGCATTAAATAGGACTATGTGGAAGGAGCTGGGGGAGGCCTGTGCCCTAAAACAATGTGATAGTGAAGAAAAATTATGAAAAAATGTTAGGTTATCAGAATAAAGACTTTCATTATTGTTCTTATATGTACAACATATATTTTCCAGGTTCACGTTGTATCCTGCATATATCAGGGTAGGTAGGGGAAACTTAGTGTTAACTTACTCCGTTTCCCACTTTCCGCCGAATTGGCGTGTTGAATGGCGGAACTGAACGCCTCTTTTGGTAATAGACCAAAGAAATTAAAAAAATTATAAATAATACTTCATTCATTCAAGTGGGAATCGAATTCACAACCGCCGCGTTACAGTCACGCGCTTGTGCCCCTGCGACACTAAAGTCTCATATAATTCATTAATTTCAAATAATCATTTGAAACTATTTTTTTGTCTTTAAAACAATTTTTTTTTATTTTATTAAAAAAATCCAAGCTTACCAGGTTTTACATGCATCGTTTGATACGCTGTAAACTAAATGTTATTTCTTTAATGTTTAGTTAACTTGCTTAATATATCAACAGTTTAGACTGCTCTGTGGCACCAATCCTGTATATTTACTTTGCCATTCGACTAAATAAAAGCATCTAAAATTAAGTTTGGCCGCCCACAACGCTGGAACATACGCTAAATTAAATGCTTCTTTTTAATTTACAAGAAAATACGTAACTTGCAATACAGGAAATGCCTACTGCTGTAAAGGCTGATGGTATATATATATTTTTTGACCTTTAAGCTGTATCCCACACATTGCAGGGTAGGTACGGAACCTGGGAATGTAATGTTAAGTCACTTCGTGTTATAATTGAGTTTCTATATTGGAGTATTGGTGTAGCATTTTAAAAATGTGGCAACAGCAACAGATATCGCCTCATTGTTATCTAGAATGCGTGTTCGGACTTTACTTTTTTCCAATTTTACCTTTTTCTTATTATTCTCCGAGAGATTTGATATATTAAGGACGAAAATGGAGATGGAATAGCGTGAAATTACAAAAAGTAGATAAACAAAGTGACTAAACATAAGTAGATGTAAAACTTATGTATAAGGGTATTTGTAGCATTAAATTCATACGATCACAATATTTATATTTTTTTACTCCATAGTATTTTATATAATATTTTTTCATATTATTACTTTGTACTAGATCCTACATGTATAACAATGACGGCGATAATGAAGCGTGTGATCTCTTTGAAAAGCTTTATAGTAGTACCGCTCTACATAAAGAGCTTTTGACTACTGAAGTGTAGTTGTAAACAGTGACGGGGATTGTGCGGGAATATTACAGTCGCGATTAAATGGCGATAATGGTTCGCCACTTAAAACAATATAAATATTACTAGTCCTTGCTCGCAACTTTGCGTGGATTTTAATATGTAAATTGGAAATTTTTGTCTTTGTGTTTTGGAATTTTTAGTTATTACCTCTTAGTGCTTCTCTTCTTCCTATGACCTGTCGGTCGGTCACTCTACAACGGAAAAGTTTTATTTTTAATATAGTAATAAAATATACAAAAATCGATGTATTTAATTGTTAACGTTAGGACTCTACTTCTAACTTTTTCTTCGAGAACATGTTTATACATGTTTATTAACAATATTTTCTTTGTAACAATCTAGTTAGACACAATTGGCCTTATATTTCACTTTCTATATTCTTTCTTAAACCATTTAAAATGGAGAGAATAGAGCCTTAAAACAACATTCTCTCTGCCGCTTAATCAAATAGTAGGTATAAGAACCGTTGCCTGCCTCTCCAGATCGATAAATTGATATTGGCCATGTAAATGTACGCGTCGTGCCACGGTGTGTTGTATCTCTATGAGCTTAATGAGACCTCTATGCGGGTGAGTCGGTGCCGGTGAGTGAGTGGGTTTAATTAAAAAAAAGGCTATGATTATACTTTACAATGTGGTTGTGCTGTACTTGTGTATAGTTGAAAACGCTTGCTTGCTTTTTTTCTTCTTTTTCGCATAATAAAAATAATATTTAGCTTTAGAACTTTGATCAAAATTAATATTTTCTTACAATTTTTATTAAAGGTCATTTAGTGCAACAATGACGTATTTACACCTTTTAAAATATACTTGCGATAGATATTTTAAAAGCACACCTTAATATGTTTAATTTTCTTAAAAAAAAAAAGCAATTGCGTAGAAAATTTGTATTTTTTATTTAATAAGTAACTATAGGATATATTTAAACGTAAATATATACTCCCATATAGTTTATGATATCGTTTCGTTTTAGCTGTCTTCAATTTCCAGAAAGCTCGTAAAACAAGAACGGCTTTCAAGTACCGTCGTAAAGAAAAGCGGAAGGACGGTAACTCGATAAACTTGTTTAGGCACCAGTGTAATGTATAGCGATTTTAGTAACATTAAAAACACATTATTTTTTTGTTTCACACGTTTATAACAAGGTTAGAGGGAGGGAAAGTTAGAGGGAATCTACATAGTGTTAAAACACTCCCTAAGCCGTTTGTCGCCAAATTTTCGAAACATTGTGCGTGTTGGGTTGGCTCAACTCAATGGCGCACTTTATCTTGCTACCAAAGCAAAGCAATAAAAATAATTCATTGCCCCGAGTGAGAATCGAACCCACAACCGTTGCGCTTATAGTAAGACACTGTGCCACTACGCCGCGACAGCTTCTTACTTTAATGAACACTTAAAATGCTAACTATCGGTATTGTATCTTTTACACTTCTTAATTATAGTTCTAAAGAGTAATTGATGTGCTATAGCGATGTATATCTTAATTTTATTTCGCCTCTAAAATGAATGTTGTATATTACTGTACCTGTTTTAATTAGGTTGAATCCGTTTTTCTTAATTTTATGTGAGATGAAATGGTTTTGTGATACTTAAAGAATTATGTAGAAAAAATTATACGACTAATTTTGGCCAAAGTTGTAGTCTTAAGTCTTCACCATCAAAGAAACCATTTGTATTTTGAATGTTCAACGGAATTTAAGTATAACTAATAAAGGATATAAATATAATATAAAGTATGTGGGGCGATAGCTATGTGTTCGATTCCCATTCGGAAGAATGAGCTTTTTCCATTTTCTCGCTCTAGTAACAACACTTGAGGTCAATCAATTTAGGTCGACAATGGAGCACGGAGTGTCTTGACACTAGGGCTCTTCGGCGTACCCTAATAGCGGAAACTAAAAAAATATTTCAAGTATGTATTTGAAAATTCTTGTCTTCACGTTTTTAGTGGAAGAGTATTCGGAACAGGTTATGTAAAAAGAAATTATAAACGATACACACGCACGCAACCATCGAATGATAATCAGATTATACCTAAAAACTATTGCGCAAGTACGGATGCGTGTTACATTTATAAGTGTCTATTGTGATAGAAATCATATGTATGGGATTGAATTTTTAGATTTGTGTCAAGAATTTTACTTTCGTTTCGTCTGTTTTGTTTACAAAAGACCTGAAAGAAGAGTTTCGATGATTTAAGAAAGTTCTTTATTTTTTTTTAGCTTCACGTTGAATCCCGCCCATTTAGTAGGTAGAGGTAACATGGGAACCTAATATTAAGACACGCCGTTCCCTGTTGAGACACTTATAATTAAATACTTAAATATTAAATATTAAACATTATCCTCGATCGAAAATATTAAGTAAATTCAAAACAAATTTCCATCCAACAATTCAGTTTCATAACCATGTCCATCGGCATGCAACGTTTTTACTATGCTAATTTATTTTACTCGGAAGTACCTACCTGTAAAGTCCCTGGAAAATGAGATTTTCTTCAATTAAAGCTTAAAGCTTTTGGTTCCATAATTAACATTTTGTTAACAACAGTACTATTTTAATGTATTTGAATGTGAACTGAGTTATAATATGATTATTCTATTTTATTTCTTATTTTAAATGTTGTTTTACATACAGAGGAAATAAGCCAATTTTAAATAGAAAATCTTGTATGTCATGCCAATATCCTACATGAAATCAGGTAGACGTACTCTTTTCTATTTTTTTTATTATCACAGACCCAAAAGCAATGAAGATCGGATAAACGCAGGGTGCAAGTAACATGAAACTTTGATAGTTGAAAGCATCTCGGTCCCTATACTTCCTGTATTTACATTGCCATGGGCTTATGTCCTCTAAAACAACCCAACAGAATCTAAACTAAAAGTATCGTTTTGGAATATTCGGCTCAAAATACTGCTACATATATAAAGGCGGGGACCGGTGTATGTCAGGAAATTCGATACGAAATGGCTTTCGAGATGAAATCACAACATTCAATTTACCTTTTATGGTGTGCAAGCGTTCACTTGGCTGTGTGGTTGTGAAATTTATCGAGATATATATTTTGATGTTGTTACTTACGGTGTATTTTTTTTTTCATTTATTTTTATTGTGAAAAGTCGTCGTACGGCACAGCGTCTTTTTGTAAACGCGACGGTTGTGGTTTCGATTCCACTTAGTGGAAAGAATTATTTTCATTTCGCCTCTTTTTCATAATAACGCAAAAGGCTGCGTTGAGTTTCACCACTCATCAAGCAATGACTCAAAATTAAATAAACTCAAAGTAAAGAGCGGAGTATCTTGACACCAGAACTTTGTCTACCTTGTTTTATATATAGGAGACAGCGTGAGGCTTTATATTTTTTATTCTTGCAAGTTACTTACAGCTTACAATGTTGACTATGTTGTAAGTAGAATCCTTTACATTACTAATTCATTTCCAGTCACAAAACATTGAAAAAAAAAGGAGGTTAATAACACAGGTTTATGCTCAAAATCTTGTTTCGCTCCTAACGAAACCACGATCTCGAATTCTTTTTAACGAGTTTTTAAGCTGTCTACTTTATATTGTACTTGTTTGTAATAAATTTCTACGCATCAACCGACTCGACTACATTGATTGATGGTTTAATATATTTTGTATGGATGGTCTGCAGGTGCACGCTCCATATACGGCCGTGCGTAATTGCCAATAAAGGACGGAATTATTTTTTTTTTCTAACTAATCTTAGATTATATCTAATCTATCTAAGCAATAATAGATACTTTACGTAGCTACATCATAACTACCTTTTTAGATAAATTAAATTAAATTAGCTTCACGCTGTATCCCGCACACAGCAGGGTAGGCAGAGGGAACCTAGTGTTAAGACACTCCGTTCCCCACTTTCTGCCGAATTCTGGAGGCATTGCGTGTTGAGTGGCAGAACTCAACGCCGCGCTTAACCTCGACACCAGAGCGAAGAAATGGAAATATAAATTTAAGTAAATATTTCATCTCCTCGAGTGGGAATCGGACCCAGAACCAGTCGGTTTTGCAGTCACACCTCGTGGCGCTGCGCCACGACCGGCTTCAAATTAGATAAATAAATAAATAAATCAGCGTCACGTTGTATCCCGCACACAGCAGGGTAGGCAGAGGGAACCTAGTGTTAAGACACTCCGTTCCCCACTTTCTGCCGAATTCTGGATAAAAATAGTAAATTTGCATTGTTATTTTTACGTCTTTTGTGTTCCATGAGCTAAAAAGTAGAGTTGGTAAGTACTTAAACAATATAAATATTATAGATAGAGGTTCAAGAGGGGAAACTTTTATCCGAGAATTTATTGAGGCTGAACTTTTAGTTAATCCTTTGTGTTTCGAGAGGCGAATAACTTGGCGAAAAACTTTGTAATAAATGGTTATATATTGTGTTGATATGTATTTTTTCAATTGATAAGTAATTTCTTAGGATTTCCCAAGAGTATATAAGAATATCAAAAATGTAGTTAAATATAATAAAATAAAAATAATTTAAAACATTATTACAAGTTTCGACCTTTTCCTTGTTCGGCATCCAATTAGCTTTTATTGTAATCTTCGTTTATACGTTATTATTTTTAATTATAATATTAATTGAATAAATTTAATTCTTTTTTAAAAACAAGCTCACAAAAGTTGACTATCTCGTCAACTGTTTTGAGTGACTCATTTGGACATTGAACTTTATAGTGCCTTAAATTTATAAGTTAATATCATCACGTATACCAGACATATTTTTTTATACTAAATTTTGCTTATAACTAATGATTAAAGTTTTTAGTGAATTTTAAAATCAGTTAAGTAGTTGAAACCAGTCGTGGCGCTGGGGCACAAGCGTGTGCATGTAAACGCGACAGATTGTGAGTTTGATTCCCACTTTAGGATATATTTAATATTTTTTACATTTTTAAAATGTTATTCCACACCTAGTAAAGAAAAATACTTTTTAATAAATATGAAAAAAGTTAGCGAGATTTGAACTCGCGCCTCTTGGAAACCGTATATAAAATATATAATTTAATATTTTCATTTCCTCGCACTGGTGACGAGGCAAAGTGGGGCGTTGAGTTCCGCCACTCAACACGCAATGCCTCCAGAATTCGTCTGAAAGCGGGTAACGACAGTGTCTTCATGGGAACGGAGTGTCTTAGTGCTAGGTTCCCTCCAGATTCCCTCTGCCTACCGTGCTGTGTGCACATCGTAAAGTTAGTAGTTTTTAAATAAAGCTACTACAATTTACAACAAACTTATTATGTACATTTTTTTTAATATAAAGGAAATAAATACAATAGTGAACTTGAATTTCCGCTAACAACAGCGGATATTTCTCAGTGTTTGCGATACTGTATGTAATTATAAATAATTCCAAATTAATGAATGCAGGCTCTACAGGATGTTTGTACGCGGCAGGTTAACGAACTAAAAAGAATTTATTATAACACTTTTATTTAATTAAATATGTAGAAAACGATATCTTGGAAGGCGCATTTCCAACGGTACGTGTTTCTTCTTGATATATACAACATTTTTATAGGGAATCTAAGTGTGGTTATATTTGATGAATAAGAAAATATTAAGGGCTCTACATGAACACTACAAATGACTTTTTTACGATTATTATTTATAAAACGAAATGTGTTCAAAATTATATAGGTTAGTATTGCATTGTATTTCAAGCTAACAAGTATTTGATTAAACAATAATAAAAAAAGTATCTGTCAAACCTCGGCAGATGCATTAAATATTACACTTATATAAAACAATAAAATACATCAGCTTTTCACTGTGTCTCGAATAAGCCAGGGTAGACAGGGGGATCCTAGTGTTAAGACACTCTGTTTCCCATTTTTCGCGTGGCATTGCGTGTGGAGTGGCAAATCTGAACGCCGGGCGGGAACGCCGGTTTTTGGTGAATATAATAAAAAAAAATATATATATATTCTCCCGAGTGGGGATCGAACCCACAACCGTCACGTCACAAACACACCCTTATGGGGCACAACGTGCCATATAACTTATACGCTTATATACTTGTAAAATAATTATGCTACACAAAATAGTCTCGTGCTCATGTTTTTTCTTTACACAAAATATTTAAAAATCCTCTCACTTCCGCCATATCTAAATTGCAAATTTAGCGAAACGCTGGTAATGTATAATATTTTGAAGTGCGGCTAAGTTGAGGGCCGGTCGGAGCGTGCAATCGAAACGCAGACTTGCCGCTCGTATAAAAATTCAAATGGAAGGCTTATATTAAATTGACTAGACCCTGTCTGATTGAGTAAAGCCATCTGTCTAGACTAGACGGATGGTCTGGTCGAAATCTATTGGTATTTATTTACTATATAAATACGTATGCATAAAAAAACAATTCTAAAAATATTTTTAAATCGTTTTGCTAATAAGTTTAATTACATGTGAATGTACAACTTACTACTGTGTTATTTATTTTATTCTTATAGGAAGAAGGAGAAGTCTCTATATTTTTCTTCCTTAAACGTATTTCATTAAATATTATAACCAAAATATCTTAAGAATATTATTATAACATCACATAGTTTCGATAAGTAACTCACGTATAATATGTTTTATGAAGCTAAATGCTTACAAGCTTATCGCACTTGCGACGTAACTGGGATATGTAACATAAATTATGAGTTACTTAAAGCGTACATACTTTTCATTCTAAATATTTGTTCCATTTTGATTTGAATTGTCTATATGTATAATAAAAATATCACAATTGATAGATATTATTGTGTCGTTTTTGTATCTCTATAATAAACACGATGGTGTCGGGTTCGATTCTCCATTGTTTTTGTGCTTGTTTACATTTTCTACTTTTTAATTTTTCAAAAATGTATATGTTTGAGAATGTATCTTACGTTATTTCACTGTACAAGTAAAGATGTATGAAGACAAAATAAAATAAAGACGTCATGATTCATAAAAATCGATAATTAAAACCGCGTCTGTACCACCATACAATATGAACATGCGGGCTTACCGCTTTATTAGGTCTTTACGTTGTCCTAAAGCCCAGTTTCCATCGCGACCAGAGCGGGTCCATTAAGGACTATGCTGAACTCGCAAGAGTAAACTGCATACTTTTGTATTTCCACCAATAAATAAATAGCCGGGTGGAAAGGAGCAACCGAACAGACCGAGTTGAAATCAATTCACTCACTTCTATGGAGCGGAGCGAAGTAATTATAAAATACAAAAGTCTATATGTGGAAATGTAAACCTATTTTATTTAAAAGGAGTACGGTTCGCCTAAGCATTACCCGTTCATTTCGCTTTCGCAGTGGAACCGGGCTTAAATCCGAGTACTGTGGCTTAATCAAACTTAATTGCTTTTCCTGTGTACTACTCTTTGGTTAATAGGTATGTATGCAGATAAAAATGTCAACAGCACAGTTTTTAATTTAATGAAAATTCGTATATTTTTAGTAGGTAATTTTATTTAAACGATATAATGAGAGGTGTTCTTACTATTCTTTTATAAAATGTTGTAGTTCCATACGCAAAATTAAAATAATAGTTAATTCTTTTTTTCATCTTTACGGTGTACTTATTGCCTCCTAGTGAGGAATAGTGGAGAGAACAGGTGAACAGGATCGGAACGTAGTGTAGTGTCAATACACTATGTTTTGATCTCCACTTTCAGATAGAGACACTACGTGTTGAGTAGCAGGATTTAACGTTCTGTCTTGTTGTACCAGGATGAGGAAATGAAAATATTTCTTTTTCTCAGGTAGTCATAGATCCCTCAATCTCGTTTACAGCCAGACTGGCCGATCACTCACGGCATCTTATCAAAATGGTCTATGAAGGAATTCAATTTCATATTTTTTTTACAAACTCCCAATATACTTATAATATATCAATATAATAGTGTGGAAATTCCTATATACATTATGATATTTTATAATTTTGATTCCATAAGCAATAACGTTAAAAATGTAAAATTTGGAATAAGGGAGGAAACCGGAGTTTTGTCACGTTCCGTGGTAAAAAAATTTAAGTACGTCATTTGTTTCCAAATATCTCACTGACAATATTTTGAAAAGGGCGATGGGAGCTAAGGGGGCTTTATGTCAACCACTCAACATATCAGCGAAAAAAAAAATTGTGAATACTTCCAAAAGATAATAAAAAGTAAATTACACAAAATAAATATGCTTTACAACAGATTTTTTGTAGATATATATATTTTTTAAATACTCGTATTCGGGCTTTCAGCATTTTTCCTTCGCAACTTTCGCGGCGCTTTACAAACGGGAGCTTTGTAAAGTCTCAAGGGATTGCTCTGTTTCACTTCCTGTTCGGTGGTGGGCAATTTGTAAAGTGTTTTGTCCTAAATGGGACGCCCAGCAATTCACTTTAGACTCTAATTAATCCTGATGTTTGAAATCCTTTTTTTTTGGAATTGTATCGCATATACATATCATTGTAAATAACTAATGTTTCTTATCTTCACATATAAGTATATAATATATGGTAATATTGTAGTTTTTATACATAATTTTTATATAAAATTGACTTGTTTTGTTCTCGCGGCTACTCTCTTGTATATTACACCTTTGTAGGGCTCTTTCACATACTATTTAATATGCTTGCCTTATAAACTGTCATCTTATCTTGAATTATTGAGTGTATTAGTGAAAAGTGTGGATTCGCTCGTTTTATATTAAAAGTTTTGCTGCCAATTCATGTTTTCTAAGTCTGATTATATATTTACAGTGTTAAGCTCCGCTACCATCGCTACAATCTTTATTGAGGCGGCGTTACTCTCGACGCATGACAACATGCGCTGTAAAAAACGACATTTATATACTACATTCGTAGATATTCAGACGTTATTATGTGACTGAATCTCAGCGGATGCCTTTGAACTCGAACAATAGGTCTCAGTAGACGTATACGTAACAGTGCAATTTAGATCAATGCCGGTGCAAGCGCAGCGCAATCAAGCGTAAGGTTAGAGCTGATCTACACTCCAATATACCAACGTGAAAAAATTGTTTTAAAGTTTGTGGAAATTATTATTGGCATATTTTTTTTTATTGTTTATTCTTTCTTACACTATAGACTTATGGTTCGTACCTTTTATCACCATATACTACTGTATATGGTGATAAAAGGTATCTTAGGTAAAAAGAAATCTTTTCATTATTTTTATCTTTAGATATTATTTAGAACTAAACTTTCGTTATTATATATATACATTTCTATATTTTTACAATATCTCCTTAAGAGAGTCCAGTCATTCATTTCAACCAACTTAACTATAACACTATAATCTAAAACATAAGTTTCTAAACAATAAATATTTTATACCTACAACATTAATATTAAAGCTTTGTCGCTCTTGAGCGAGAAAATAATTTTTTTCTCGCTCAAGAGCGACAAAGCGCGGCGTTGAATTCCGCCAATCAACACGCAATGTCTCGTAAATTTGACGGAAAGTGGCAAAAGACGGACGGAGAGTGCCTTTAGTTTTCTCCTTCCCTACCCTGCTACTTGCGGAGTGCAGTGTGAAGCTTAAAAGTATATTACGAAACAATTACTCAAATTATCAAAATAGTTCGAAATATTTATATTATACTATATGTTAGATTTAAATTCTGTTATTAGAATGAAATGATAGTCTCTGTTTCACTTGGCCACTACAAATTCAGAGATTGGATTTAAAACCCCTTCCGGGCAATGTCCACGTGTCCACTATAATACATGACCATTTAGTATTTCATATTGTAACTAATTAGTATCCTGATAGCGACCTACATACATTTATTTACATATGAAAATATGTGGTGCATAAGTAAATATTCTTAGAAAAACATTTTATTGGTTGCGCTTGAGTGAAGTCCATATGTTTAAAGTTGTGTTTTAAGTTGCATTTAAGTTTTATTTACCCTCGTGTACTTGAAGTGTTTGCTATACAGCCCAATATCCCAGGGCCTTGAAATAGTCCCTATAATAGGATTGGTCTGGGTCTTTAAATAGTCCCGTCAATAATATATGTAAAATTGAGGCGTTCTAGTAGAACGCATTCTGCCCCAATTTTAAACTACCTCTAGGACGTCTGGCGGGCCGTAAAGGACCACGTAAAGAGTCTGGTAATAATAAATATACCTGTTTTACATTATTCTTAATAACATATTTGAATAAGTACGTTACTACTTTAACGTAGGTGAGCAGAGTTAAGTAATATCCCTTATTACTTTAACAACACTTCGAACTTAAAAGCAAGCAAGTTCAATATTCCATACCCATAATGGACATGAATGTAGGTTTGTGTGTATGTCGACGACATTATATATGAACCTCGTGAGATCCATTCAAACTGCGTACAAAGGCAGGAAATTGAGAGTCATCCCCCAAGAGGCATTGCGGTTTTTTTTCTATTTTCCATATTTAACTATACATGGCTTTTCTCTTACAATTTGAGATCTATATAATGCTCCTATATACCTGAAGCTTGTATGTGTACAATATATCTGTTTTTATGTCTATTATTAATTACTAATAGTCTAATTTAATTAAAACTAGTACTAATCAATAAATATAATTGTAAGTGCGATTAAAAGCTAAGAATATATCTCATATTTATTTGCATTATTTTTTGGATATTGGGTTTTATCTTTGAGATGTAAATATAACTATAGATGACGGTAGGTTTTCGCTTTTATAAAATATAATAAATATTTAAAAATTAAGTGTGAATTTATTTAAAAATTGAATTTAACACAAACAATAACTACTTTTAGAACCCATAGTCGTCGCGTTAATAGAAAGATGGTGTCCTACTGCGCCAAATCGGCTTCCTTGTAATTTCTATACAGGAAAAAAATGTAAGACTGCTTTACTAAACATGCATGCATAAAATATAAAAAGAGAAATCAATGTATAATAATGTAAACTGTTATGTAGGTTGATATAAAAAACCGGATACAGTTAATTTATGATGATTATCTCACTATAATATAATAAATTTGTTCAGTAATATTTAATTAAAAAGAAATAATATAATGGAATTTAGCATTTTATCTATATGAATACATCTTGTGTCATCTTTTATTTAAGACTAGAGGACGCGCGCGGCTTCGCCCGCTTATTAAGAGTGAATTCTAAAAAAACCACGAAACACGTGTTCAATAAAATATTTTTAACAGTCTGAATTTAAATTTTTATAAAAATCGGTAGCAATTTAAAGATTTTTCCATATAAACTTTCAACCCCTTATTTGAACCCTTAGGGGGTGAATTCTTAAAAACCATGAAACACGTATTCAATGAAATATTTTTAAGAGTCTGAATTTCAAATTTTATAAAAATCGGTGCCGATTTAAATATTTTTCCATACAAACTTTCAACCCCTATTTCATACCTTTAGGGTTAAAATTTTTCAAATTCCCTTCTTAGTGGATGTCCGGAATATGAAAATAAACATCTGCCCAAATTTCACGTTTCTACCATCAGCGGTTACGGCTCTGCGTGCGTCTTACCTCAGTCAGTCAGCACAAGTCCTTTTATATATATAGATATAATTTAAGAAACAATTGACTCTTGTTTTGTAGCTCCACATTTAGTGGAGTAACGTCACCGTGTATATTTTCATATAAGCATTCATAGTAGTGAGAATTGAACTTGATACTACGATGCGGAGGTGGCACTTATTTTGTCATCCATTGAGTCATTTATATACATTTTCAATCTAATAAGAAAATTGCATACTTATAGTAAAATATATATTAAGATAGAATCATATAAAAAAATTATATTATAATAAAACCCTACCGTATAAAACTAAAAAGAAGAAAAATGCCCAACGTGATTATAGACGCGACCGTTGTATGTTCGAGTCCCACTTAAAGGAATTATATACTTAATGTCTTCATTTCCTTGCTTGGTAAAGATGCAAAGAGCAGCGTTGAGTTCGGCGGAATGTGGTGAACGGAAGTATCTTAATGGGAATGGGGTGTTTTAACACTGGATTCCCATGTTCCCTCTGTCTACCCCGCATTGTGCGGGATACAGCGTGAATCTAAAAAAAAGTAATTCATTAGATTCCTACAAAGCATCTCGATCGATGTTCAATAGTCGCATCCCGTTAGCAAATCACCATAAAAACAAAGAACGGTCGACCGCACGTGTGACGTCGTCGGCCTGTTGTCGGTCGGTCCCACTTGATATGATGCGATTTGCATATGCCACTGGTGAATACGAGAGCAGATGTGTACCAGACCGTCGCGCGTCGCAGGGTACAGTGATGTTAGCTAATGTAACAGAATTACTTAAGTATTGTATTTGTTTTGCTGTCGTTCATTTAGTTCATTATTTGTTATCGGTTTACTAATTCAGGAGCTACAGTGCCACAGACAGACACACGGACACTTCAAACTTATAAATACCCCTTTTGCGTCGGGGGCTAAAAACTAAAAACACGTCGCGCGTCGAGGAATTCCGCCACCCAACACGCACGGTGTCGATTTAACCCCTTACCCTGCTATATTAATATATTTCGATATTTCGCTATTTTAATATATTTCGATGCGCTATTTTTTTATATTTCATATATTTCGATTCGTAAATAATTCACAATTAAATCTTAGTTCTCAAAGTGTAGAAGAAAACAAAACTCAATTAATACGTATTTTTTATGTTGATGCCTATATGTAATTGTATTTTATAGGCGAGCCACGTAACGCCACAAGTAACGTGGGTACTTATATGTATGTACATACATACATATATGTATGTATGTACATACATACGTATATGTACGGGTAGAACTAGTTATCGAATTCCAATATTGGCATTACTAATATTCAATTGAAGGCAATTGCCAATATTGACGGGGGAAATATGCAATTTTGTAGAGTTTTGAAATTCATGCTACTTTTATATACATATGTAAATTTGTGAAACTGTGAGGCTGGTGAATAAATATAATATAAATATAATATAATATAAATATAAGAGTATTTAATAAATTATATTGTAGGTTATAGATTAGAAACGGATACTTATATAATAAAAGTAAAACTAAAAACTAAAAGTATGTATATATATATGAATACATATATTCAGGGTGACATCTATCCCTACTCGGGGACACAAGTTTAAGTAGGATTATCTTTGTTTTATCGGTTTGCCAACACGAAGCAAACCATTAATTGGAAAAAGGAATAAATTAGAAAATATTTTTGTCTCCTGTGTCTTGATGATACTTGAACGTATTTTTTTTAAAGTATGTTGAATTCTCCACTTAGTTGGTGACTTGGGGCTATGCTTGAAGAAGACAGGCCGTTGGAGATTTTAATACTACAGTTTGCTTAACAAATGCGTATCTAAAAAACAGCGATGCTAACATATAATATGATTTTTTCTAAAAATATCAAAAACCACTTCACGGAATTTAGCAAGTGTTAAACAAAGTTTTATGGAATAATAAATATTCTTCGCGCGCCGTGTTTTGAAACTGAACACCGTTCCCTTGTTATTCAATGTGTAACGTTGTATATATGTACATGTTTGGTGTTCGAAAGTTTTAGTTTTATTAGTGTGAAACTGCGTGGCTCTACATTTTTATACACTTTATTTGTTTTAATTTTCGTTTGATACTATTATTTTTAGATTCATTCTGTATCTGTATAGCAGAGTACTTTGACGGAACTAAGTATAATAGTCTTATTGAATTTTTTTATTGCGTGGCGGAACTCAACGTCAGGTTTGGTCTTGTTACCAGAGTGAGGGACTGACTTTATTTGTATATTTTAGTTTTTACTATATTGTATTTTTATGTATGTATTTTTCTTTCTTTATTACTTTGAATATTTCAATAGAAAGAAGTTAATGTACAATATTGAAATGTAGTTGATTTTTATATATTTTTTTTAAATTCATTTAAGTCTCAATATTACCTAACATCTATTATATATAATAAACTTTATATGACAAGTAAGTCTAAGAATATGAAAGCTAAAAGTTAATATAAAACTTTTGTCATAAAGTACCGTCTGCTTCGACGTCTGCCGAGCGCCAGCGAAATTGCATAACTTCCGCTGGCGTTCCGTAAGGAGTGCAATTATTTTGTCACTTTCCAAACCGTTGGTTCCGACTTCTGAGGCCTCCATAACGTTCTCTTACTGTTTCTCTGGGGAACGTATTTAATAGAGACTAGCGACACTAAAGCTGTTTCGCTCGATTAAACTTATTGTTATATTATAGCCAAATTATACAAAATCCTCATATAAATTGTAACATATGTGTGATTCTTGTGTTTAAGCTATATTATTGTAAAGTTTTATTGAGATCCGTTTAGTAGATTTTGCGTGAAAGTGGAACAAACATCCATTCTGTGAGGATTTCATTTGATAATATTAGTAGGATTTTCTTTAACATTTTTTAAAATGTTATTTCACACTTAAGAAAGAAAAATAAGAAAACGTATAAAAAATTTGAATGAGAACGTATGGCTTAGTTGGTCAGAGCGCTTGGACGATTTCCAAAGAGTCGCAGGTTCAAATCCCGCTACGTTCAATAATTTTTATACGTTATCTTAATAAGTATTTAGAAACTTTGAAACTTATATATAGGAGCACGTTGTTATATTGTATTTGGAATCTTTACTAATATTATAAAGCTGGAAAAATTGATTTATTCAATGTGCTAATCTCAGAAACTACTTTTGTGTCGTTTTGGATAGACTATAAAGCTATATTGCAGCGTGTTTATCGAAACTCCCGAGTTCGTCGTGAAGTCACGTGTCATACAAAATTTGTCATACAAAATGTTGGCTGTTGTTGTTGTTGTGTCCATTTGACCATGTATGTCGTAGCCGTAGTTAAAGCTATTGAATCAAGTTTATTAACATTTAACAAATTATCATCAAACAATATACACTTTTATTACATAAGAGAAATAAATTTTACATTTTTAAATATAAATTGTTATAAAAATAACGAAAATAAATGGTGGACCCTTATTAGATATAGAAACAATTTATTATTTAAAGGTATTATTAATATATGAATATTTTTTTAGTAAAGTTTTGAATACACGTATTTTAGAAACGCCTCATAGCAAACTGAACCATAGTATAAATGAAAAGTTTAGCTAGAATTAATAAGCATCTTCATTTTTTTAAAACTACAGTTTCCATATTAATATAAATATGATTCAGAAGGTAATGATATCTTTGTACATTACCAAAATCCTGCAATTACTTGAAGGGATCGTATTTGTTACTCTAAAAACTAATTTTAATTTCCAGGACGAGGAGTCGCTGGACTCGAGCCGGCCGGTGGCGAACATCACTCACCATAGCATAATGTACGCGCCCAAGTGCCTGGTCATCGTGTCGCGGCAAGACTACATAGATACATTCCGGGTAAACTATACAGATACAATATAAATATTTGATTTAAGTGTATAATATTGAAATATCGTATAAAATTGTAATTGAATTTATAATATAATTCTTTTGTAAAGTTAAATGTTTTTAAATATGTCAAATGAGAAACCTATCATTAGTTTTTTTTAGCTTTTATGCATGATCAGTTTAGAAGATCAGTTTATACGACTTACGACACTGTATAATAATTATTTTCCACCCGAGTCTGGGACATTCAGTGTTAAAAGGCGGAATTCAACACTGCACTTTGTCTTACTAAAGTAGGAAAATGAAAATTGTTCAATCTCCCGGTCAGTGCGAATCAAATCCACTGCGGTCGGGTGCGGTGGGATGGGCTCCACTGCACCTCATTTAATACATATCTTGATAATTTTCTATTTTATACTTAATAAGAGAATTTATTGGCAAGATTCAAATTGTAAAAAAAATATAAGTATTAATATCGGTCTATTTAAGAGTCAATGGGTAGTTCCGCTCCGTCGCCTCATTAAAATGTTTTGAGCGATTCGGACTTGTTATTTGTTTGTCTTATCTGTTAAATGCAGACAAAGACAAATTTAAGTTTAAGTGGCGTTTTTTGTTTGTACAAAAAAATATTATAAATATTATTATTTAACTTCAACAGAGATGTTTGTAGTTCACAATTTTAATTACTGTATATTATAATAGGCGGGCCTCTAGTTCACGACGGTATGTCCTAAGAATAGTAACTTTAGATGTTGAAAAAAAAAACTTACATTTGATTCAACACAGTCATTTATACCACTAAATGATGGGGACTATATAGAAACACATGACAACGAATTCAAGCATGGCATTCTATTAATGATATCTATATGATAGACTGTCTTTTATGAATAGGTCTTGATCTTCAATTTTCATTTTCCGTTCTTTTCCGTTTGGAATTTTTATGATCGGGTTGACAGCACTCAAAGATATGCTTCACGATCTAGTGTCAGATCTGTAAAACAATATATTTTTTAATATTGACCTTTTTTATTTAAGCGGCAATTGAATTAACAAAATGTAATAATGTTTTAAAAGAACAACTTATAAAAATTACTTTTAATTCACAATTTCCAGAATTGCCTCGGCATAATATATACGGTGTGGGTTGAAAACCTGGGTGTGCCGTTAGAAACCTTAGTAGGCAACCTGTTGGGTTGTGTCCTAGTGCCACCGGCGGGGGGCCCCCAAGTACGCTTCAGTATAGGCGCAGGGGACCGGCAGGCGCTACAACCACCAGCTGCACCCCCCATGCCTGTTACGCATACTGCTGTTCATATGCTGTTGAGGTTGTTAGGTGAGTAAAGGTGGTTTTTTTATATAATTACGTGTAAGAAGCTGCACAAAGTGGCAGAGTGTTACTGTAACGCAGTTATGGACTCGATTCCCATTCGGGGAAATGAATTATTTATTATTTATATAATAAACAATTCATTGGGTTGTTCTGGTAACAAGATAAAGCGCGGGGTTGAGATCTGCCACTCAACACTCAATGTCTCGAAAACTGGCGGAAAGCGAGAAATACAATTAGTATTATGGGATACAGAGCAAAACTAGAAAAAATAAAATGCAAAGACTTACTTTATCATAAATACGGAATATAATAAATCTGTATTGTGTGTATGTCGATAATTAATTGCTAGAGTCTTAAAAAAACTACATTTTATTTGGACTTTTGTAGTACATTGTTGCATTTTTTAATTAAAACATTTAAAAAAATAAAATTTAAAACATTTTAACAAAGCGTTAGATTACTTACGAATAATCTCAAGGGTATGACTACCAACTACTTACCAACAATAAACTATAAGTATCCCATAAGTGTGCTTATGTGATGAAAAAGGAAACAAATAAGAGATACTCTAATTTCCCATTCCAGGTATCCATAACTCAGTAACACTGTGGTGTGCAGTGATGAGCGAACACAAGGTCTTGCTAGTATCACTAGCAGCAGCCCGACTCTCCGCTGTTTGCAGGGCACTTGCAGCCCTAATGTTCCCCTTCAGATACGCCCACGTATACATACCGCTGCTACCCGCCGGCCTAGCGGAGGTGTTGGCAACCCCCACGCCCTTCCTGATAGGTGTGCATTCGAGTCTGAAGGAGGAGGTATCGGAATTGGTGAGATTTTGTGTGTTTCTTTAATTTGGTTATGGTTGATGTGATTTTCAATATCTAAAAAGTATTTTTTTAAAGATTTATTAGTTTGTGTGCAAGATCCAATTAGAATGCTTTCCATATTAAATAGAGATTAAGTTTTTTTTTGCATTGTGAACTAAATAGTGGTGGGCGGGCTTAGACTGATATCTTTATGAATATTATGAATTATCATTTTATTCATGTTGGACATAGTATGTATGTGTAAATAAAAAATAAAAAATTAAAGCAAAAAGATCTATTTCGAAAATTTTATATTATAGAATTATCTTATCTCACATCTTTAATACTATTACAATATTATAATATTTTATTTAATTACATTTTATAATTAACAATGCATTTTACATTTTAGCTGGACGTAATAGTAGCGGATCTCGACGTGGGTTCCCTCCACATACCTGCGGGAGTAAATATCCCTAGGCCCGAAGGGAAGCTATTATCCTCTTTACAAGAGGCCCTCGCACTAGTTTTACAACCGGAACTGAAGTCAGCAGACTCGGCCTTCGCCCCACCACCGCCTTCATCGTCACCTCCACATATGATGGATAAGGAAATTAGGGCAGTGTTTATGAGAACTCTGGCAAAGTTACTGCAAGGTTATAGGTAGGATTGGCCGTTTTTATGTTACGTTCTATTTAATAAAACTTTATATTTTATTAAAAAGTCAAAAGTTATTGGAATATATAATTTCGACAAAAAGTGCTTGTTTTGTATAAGACCAAAAGATTCGTCTTTATGACGACTTTAGTGAAGTTGCTATGCGATTTGTATTGGTCTATTTATTTTGTTTTAATATGGAGTACCAAACTTTAAAATGGAGATGAAAATGAAAAAGAAAACAAGTAGTTTTAACCACCATTTTTTTGTATTTAATTTGAATAAGTTTAGTAATAATGTATATTATTATATATTTTTTAAAATTTTTAAAACTGTTCGTTATACTACATGCTAATTTAATATTCTATAACTTAACAAATTTTACACCAAACATAAAATCAAATTAAATTAATATTATTTATAGTTTATATTATTTTAATATTTTATTCATATGGAATATTAAATAATTATAAATTAGTTTAACACTTATTTATTCCCCAGGCACTGTCTAACTATCATCAGGATACATCCATCTCCCGTGTTAACATTCCACAAGGCTGGTTTCCTCGGGGCCAGGGGTTTATCGCAATGCCCCTTTGCAGTCAGATTGCTGGACTCCATGTTTTTTAATGGTCTCGTCGCTGAGAGAGGACCCCCATGGCGGCCCACAGATATATGGGATGAATTGGTTCAGTATGTAATTTTGTTTTTTGTTGAAATTATAGTTGGTGTTAGTTAACTGTAAATGCGAATGTATATAGGTCCAATGGGAATTAATTATGTTCATCAGTATTGATGCGACAAATTGCAGAGATAGAGTTCCACCATTCAAAATTATGTGTTTTGAATTCAAGCAGAAAGTGGAGAATAGAGTATTTTGACACTAGATTCTTTCTTTGATTGCTATAGCATGAAGTTAAGTAAAAGTGGTGGATTATATTAAATATTCCGTATTGAATAAAAAAATAGCTATTATACTTAAGTCAAAAATATTAATTACATTTGACATAGACAGTTAAAATAGTTTAAAATTATTTTTCATCTTATACATATGATAAATGACAGTGACAATGCTTATCTTTAATTTACTTAAAATAATTAAACAAGTTTCACTAGTGAAAATTAGGTATTAAGGCTGTAACTAAGAAGCTTTCCTGTTCTACTTGTTCAAATTTAATCATCATAATTATTGTTTTATTTTCGTCCATTGCTACCACCTAGGTCTCTGATAATACGCCACTGAGCTCGCCAAAAAAAAAATTAAAAATATATTTTAAATGTCTCTTATGAATTATTTTGATTATTTTCTAGGAATCTTCCAGAACAGATGAGATTGGAGTCTCTCAATAGTGAATTGGAACTAGAACACATACAAGATCTTGCAATGCAATTACATCTCAATGAAAACCCTAATCCGCAAGTAAGTCATTAAGTTTAGTATTGAAAAGCATATTATTTAAATGAATAATTAAAGGTAAATGCAAGGATCCGTTTGGGCGCAGGGTGTGTCCGCGCAGGCGTACTCGCAGCGCGTGCTGCGGCCGCCCGAGGGCGCGTCGGCGCGCATCCACCAGCCGCCGCTGCCGGCGCTGGACGCCGCGCGCGTGCACGCCGTCATCCACGACGTGGCGGCGCGCAACGCCGGCAACCCCAAGTTATCGGCGCTGCGGCTGCCGGCGCCGAGGATCATCCCGGCCGGCGCGGCGCCCACGGGCGCGGCGGAGCACGCGCAGCCGCAGCTGAACAACTCGGCGCGGCGGCTGGAGGTGCTGCGCGCGTGCGTGGCGGCCGTGTTCGAGGGCCGCCACGCGGACGCGCGCAAGTCGCTGCCGGGCGTGCAGCGCGCGCTGCGGGCGCCGGCCGCGCGCGCCGCGCTCGTGCGCGACCTGGCCGCGCGCCTGCCCACCAACAAGCACCTGCTGCAGCACCACCAGTTCGACCACGTCGTCAAGTGAGTTCATACGCGACGGATTGGTGATTGAACAAAAACTACTCATTTTGAACATCTTTTCCACTATTTTATATTTTTTTACTATATAGGTATACATTAATGGTTATATACTATTATAGATTCTTTAAATGTATTTTTACGTACAAAGAAAATACATATAATAATATTTCTTAAAAAATTATTCTTCATCAGGATCGCAGTAGTTTTCGTCCTCGAATTTGTTAAATTCCAATACAAGTTTAATGCACGCCACCTTTTCATTCTTAAATACTAAATAGGCTAAAGCCTCAAATTTTCCATAGACGGCGTCGCGGGGTAACTTGCAATAGTCCACCACGTAGTCTTCTATTTCGTATTCACCCTTAAATTAATAATTGGTTGATTTTTGGTTAAAATAATATACATAATAATAGTTATTTTCTTTAACGTTCTCTTATAATTTTTGTGAATAAATAGACTTAGCATTTTTATGGAAACAAATAAATAAATACTATATGTATTTTTAGTTAGAGAGTTATAATTTGTTTTAATATATTATAAATTTATAATTTTACTTAAGATTGTGTTTCTATAAAGGCAACTGACTATTTATTATGGTTGGAGATATCCAATCATACTGTCGGAAATAGAAAATGGAAAACATTAATTTATCTGTAGTTATTATTCCCAAAATACAAATTAAATACAATACAAATAAATAATTCTGGCCAGTCGTAGTGCACGTACACAAGCGTGCTGTAAACGCGATAGGTTGTGAGTTCGATGCCCACTAAAAGAAATGAAATATTTTATATTTTCATTTCTTCGAAGCGCCACCTAACACTCAATTCCTCCAGAATTGCCTATCCTTGCCAATGCCTGCAATGTTTCTGATATAGTGCCAAACTAAAAAAAAAACAAAGATAATTCTCCTCTTACCTCATTAATGGGGAACTCGGGTGGATCAATTTTAGCGAACGTCAAAGCATCAGTGACCATTTCTTTAGCGTACTTGTCGAGCATGCTCACAACATTGTTGTCCGATAACACCTGGTACTGCTTGCACCCACCGTCCACGTATTTGCATATTTCTACGTGGGCCTGAGAAAGAAAATTCTAAAATTAAAAATTGTGGAAAAATCAGAAAATAAGTATCCTTATTTTCTAGGGTTTGTCTTTTGGTCGTTTCGTTTATAAAAATATACTTTTTGAAGGTCCATCATGTAATTTTATTAGCATTTTAGTACTTACAACAGTGCTTCATAAACATGACATTCTTGGTTGCACATTTATTTTATCTTTGAAAATTATACTTTCTTTTTCTTTTATTATAAAGAAAATATAATAAAAGAAAAAGAAAGTATAATTTTCTAGTGATGTAGTCCTATTGATTTTAAAAAAATTGAAATGAAATATTATTATTAAACGTTGTGATTTTATATAAACATAATATAGGTATATTTATAAATAAAATCAGTTTTTCGCACCGTATTCCGCTCACAGTAGGATAGGCAGAGGGAACCCAGTGTTAAGACACTCCGTTCCCCACTTTCCGCCGAATTCTGAAGATATTGTGTGCTGAGTGGCGGAACTTAACGCCACGATTTGCCTCGATACCCGAGCGACGAAATGGAAATATAAATAAATATTTCATTTCCTCGAGTGGGGATCGCACTCACAACCAGTCGCTTTTGCATACTTTGTGCCTCTGCGTCACGGCCGGCCTCTAATTTAAAAATGCTTTTTTTTTCTTATAAATAGCGTTATTGTGTAATAAAGATTATAACTTTACTCCGTAATTGTCATTGATAGTGGTAGCAACGGTAACTTTCGCTGTCATCCCATCGTGAGTACGATTTAACTTGTGCTTGTTGACTTCAGCTTTGAGGTCTTCTCGAGCTGTGGATTGCGGACATTCGGAGATGCTTATAACTGACCATACCCCTGGACCCTGAGAAATTTAATGATAAGAAATAATTGGTATAATAGCAAATTTGGAAAGATTCTGAATATAAGCAATTATTGTGGGTTCGATCGGCGTGCGATTGAATGTTAAATAATTTTAACGTTTCTCTCTCAGCGTTAAATTCTGCCACCCAGAAGGAATAAGCTTTAATGTGACTGGAAAGTAGAAAACGGAGTTTATAGAGTTATCTTTGCCTATGCGGCTAAATACATTTTTTTTAGTTAATAGACTCATAAAACCTTCATGGCACAATAACTTGAAGCCAGCCAGCTTAGTATAGCCAGATGTGTATTTTGTTTTAGTAAATACCAATTTTTGTCAAATATTGTAAATAAATTGTAAAATTTTACTGTCAAAAATAAAAAATCTTACCAACATACTATCAGCTCGTGTGCCAATCACATAGAATGAGAAAAAATACAACAATATAAAATTCAGCATTTTTCCAAACTATCTAAACGATGTATGATAGAAGCCAGATTAGCACGCACCGTTATATAAACATTAAGTAATTATTTATCATAACGTGGTTTATTGCAATTTCCTCTTTCAATAGAGATGTTATCAAAATTCATGTTTACTTCAGTACAGTTATAACTGTAACTGTAACAAGATATATTTTTTTATATATTGAAATTTCTTTTTAAATTGTAATGCGGTTCAAAAAAGCATTAGAATGTTTGATGTAAAAGATTGTGGGTCCAAATTTAGATTTTGAATGGAATATAGGAATGTGCTTACTTATTGAGATAATTTATTATATAAATGATTTATACATATAAAATAAATACATGTTTGTTTAGTAATCTGTTTACAGTATTTACTTTATTAGACTTTTATTTTCTTTATATTTTTATAATATTTGATAATTGATTCTATATGAGTTTAAAACTAAAATATTATATTTACTTTTATTTTACTAAACAAATATGTAATTATAAGATATATTTTAAAATGTTCGGTGTTATTAAATTGTACCTAACATGTACCAATGGGTATATGGCGTGTATTTCATGATCACGACATCTAGCCACAATGATTTCTATCTCACATGCAATATATTTTCCAAGTTCAATACTTAGTATTATTATTTTCATGGTTCCATGTAAAAAAAAAACATGGTAGATAAAAAAAATGGCTATATTATGTATAGTATAAATCATTATAAGTCCTCTTAATGTCAATTCTGTTGATAAAGCTACATGAATAAAATTATCGCGTTATTAGACCCAATTGTTTCTGTTCTGTTAAAAAGACTATAAAGTCATATAACGATCTAGGAATACTTACAACGTAAAGAAGTTCTTATATTTTGATTTATCGCAATGCTTATATGCTCAAATATTTTTGGAAAGAATATGTTCCGGGATGGTTCGACAAAATAAAGAATAAAAAATAATAAAAATTGCTAAAATTTTAAGGATACCGCTACAGATACTAGTACCTAAGCACACACAGTATATCAAGGTCTAAAATGCTGGACATGAGAAAAATAATGATGTTACTAGATATTTTCCCTCCCAAGTTTGCAAGATAAAGAAGAATTGTCTTGTATTTTATTATTTTTGTATTTTTTAGGTTAATGAACTGCGCTTTGCAATCGGCCACTGCGTTGGACGAGCACTCCATAGCGGCGGCCATCTTGCCGCTCGCTACGGCCTACTGTAGGAAACTTTGTACGGGAGTCATACAGTATGCCTATATGTGTATTCAGGTAAATGTTGATATACTTTTAATTTATTATATTATGTTTAATAATGCTTTACTATTTTGATATTCTAGTAACGAGTTTAAATATATTTCCTTTAAATTAAATTACTTAAGAATTTGATGATACTATCATTAAAATTTCCTACTGTTAGCAACAGAGTGATAAAGTTCTCCTTGCTTATATTTCAAACAGCAGATGGGATTAATCAAGCTAATATCAGTAGATTAGTCCTCAGACAAAGTTGCATCACTCTAGTACAGGAAAAGTGTAGAGTAAACATGAATAACTATTTATAAATATGTTATAGGAACATCAAGTATGGACAAGCCAGCAATTCTGGGAGGCTGCGTTTTATCAAGATGTTCAGCGAGATATCAAAGCTTTATACCTTCCCAGTCCTACACATCACCACAGGATGCCTAGTCCTAGGTATTTTTATACATATTTTAATAATAATAAAAAATATTTTAAAATTTCTTAAAAAAAGTGTGATTTTAAAAATATTCGTGAAAAATATGTATATTTATAAAAAAAATTGCGACACAAACGTGGCCTGACAGTTTAAATCGACTTTGAACAATAAAATTATTATTATTCCTAAAGTGAAACAATTATTTTCTTGGGTTTTAAATGTTATTTTATTGTTTTTACAGGTGAATGATTATTTTATTTATAAGTAAATGAAAATAGATTAAGTGTTGTAAAATAAGATTTTAGTATTTTAGTAAGTTTTTCACAGAAATATTATATAACATCGTTATCACAATATTCCCATTAAAAGTTATGATCTCATATTGTATAATTTATTTTTGTAATATTTTGTTATTGACAATTTTTTTTGGTTTTCAGGGAGGATGATGAATACATATCGTTATTAAAGGCGCAGGAACCCAGTGCTTTAGAAATAGCCGCGGAGCAAATGAGGCTCTGGCCCACTCTACCTCAAGGTATGATTTTTAAATGTAATATGTATTGGCCATATTGTTGCGACGTAATTTAGCTTATTTTTTGGTTTATATTTCACTTTAGTTGTGATCTAATGTACAATGTTTTTCAATATAAAAACATTTAATTGATTTACTTTTTAGTAGAAACTTTAAAATGGTATACATATGTATATCACTTGACTATCTTCACGTAACAAACCTTAAGTTAGTCAAGTGTTCAAATCGACATTCCAGGCGACATTTTATATAATTTTAATACATACGAAACATGAAAAATATCTTTGAAGTAATAGTTTTGTGTAGGGGAACAGAGTATCAAAATAGTAGTAGCAAGTAAACCAGTTAAAGTCAAGGCTATATTTTGCTTTAATCTGTTTTCTTTGTTATATGTGAAATAAAATATGTAACTGAAAAAAATAATACTTCCAGAAAAACAACGTGAACTAATAGCTAGCGAGGAATCGACGTTATACAGCCAAGCCATACATTACGCCAACCGGATGGTGTACCTGCTACTGCCGCTGGAGGGCGCGGGGCGGCGCTCTGACGCCCGCGACGACGACCGCGCTAGTAACAGTATTACTAACAGGTAGCTACTTGAAATTACACTCATTATTTTAATATAAAATATACCGTGCAGTTGGCCAGTTGCTGCCGTCAAGAAGTTAACTGTAGTCCTTATTCTTTATTAATTGTAGTGTGGCAGAATCGGACAGCGCTGACGCTGAGTCTGGCTTCGAGGAGGCAGATCCAGGAGAAGCTGGCAATAATGTTATCAAGATGGTGTCGAGATTTGTTGATAAGGTATATTTTTTAATATTTTCTCGCATAAAAATTGAGTATGCAGAAATCACATAGTTGCCCATTTTTCGTTGAATATTATTGAGACATCGAGTGTTGAGTGGCGGAACTTTACCAGACCTGACCAGGGAAATGAAAATGAATTTTAAAATATTTAGTCTTTTAGCGGGGATTGGAAAGATTGGAAACTTAACATCACATACTTCATGATTCTGCTTAATTAATCTTAGTATTTTAGATAAGTGCTTTTGGAATTGATATATTAACATTTTGAAACATGCGTTTCCATTTCCAAATTTGCTTTTATTTATGCAAGTTTTAGCTAACTATACATAGTGAAAGTGTAAGCACCACTTTAAATGAAACCACAGTTTTAACTGCTCTATAAAAGCCTAATATAAATCAGAAAAAAATAAATTTCCAAAAATGAAAAAGTTATTTTTTTTAACAAACTAAATAATAAAATTGTCAATTTAAAATAAAACGCCATTTGTAAGGACGACGCACGCACACATAAACCTATCAAAGGAACACCGCCGCACACGCGTCATTCCGAAATCGAGTCGTATGTATTGGCGATAAAGTTAAAAGTTGTATAACCTTTAGTAGTATTTTTGTAGTAGTAAGTGTTTATGTTATTGGGATCTATACGTAATCGCGTCACACGAAATACAGGTATGGATAAAAATCGTGAAATGAAAAAAAAATCCTACGTCCAAACTGTTGATGCATCTTGATTAATTTTTTTAGGTGAAGGTTTGAAATATTTTACCCTATATGCTGTTTCCGTAAAAGGAGCGCTGCCTCTTCCATCCTGTATATATTTCTTTAATTTTTATTAATAAGCAAACAAAAGTAGTATTTTTTTCTCTATTGTGTTCTGCCATACACCATGTAAGTACAGCATAATGGCATTTAGTGAAAACAAACCAATAAAAACAAATTATAATACCAAAATAACATATTTGTTTCCAGGTGTGCACAGAAGGCGGCGTGACGGCGGAGCACGTGCGCTGCCTGCACCAGATGATCCCGGGCGTGGTGCACATGCACCTGGAGACGCTGGACGCCGTCGCCAGGGAGAGCAGGAGGCTGCCGCCTGTGCAGAAGGTTAGTATTATAAACTATTTTTGTATGACAAGGATTAACTTTTATTTGCTGTTGTGTCCTTGTGGTCAACTGAAAGTAGCTAAGAGTTTTGATAAAGAGATATTTCTGAGCGATATTGAAACTACATTTTCATACATTGAAACGATTAACGTAAAGTATATTTATGTCATATATACATGACCTATCTGTGAAGTGATATCGGAGTCAATGATACAAATTCTTCTTTTTGTTTTCTTTCCATGTGTATTAAATACTTTTATTATTAATAGGATTTTTAGGTTTAGGTCTATGCTTAAATTGTATTATAGTCAAATAATCTGTAAATGTAATAAATTTCTTGTTCATATAGCCCCGTATAGCCTGGCCAGCCCTCGTCGCCGGTGAATCAGCAGCCACTCCTGCCTTGAGAGCGCTACTACTAGCGGACGGTCGGGGCTCAGCCCTCTCTCAGTTATTGCCTGCTGAAGGAGCATTGTTTTTAACGAACTATAGGTTACTTTTTAAAGGCGTGCCCATGGACCCTTATGGTGAGATGTTTTATATTTTTGGCTTTTTAATATTTTCTTCTTCTTAGTAATAGCAGACTTTATAATTAGCTTGTCAAATATTAAATTTAAAAAAATCATCTTGACGCTGGATCCCGCACACAGCAGGCAGAGGGAACTTAGTGTTAAGATACTTCGTTATTCATTTTTCGCTTAATGTTAAAGTGAAAATTGTGAATAATATTAGTTATTGAAATGTTTTTCAGAATCACAGATATCAAATGTATAACAAAATGATACAAATTAATTTTTATTAAATAATTTTATTTATAATTTATTTTGCTTGCTAATTAAAAAACCTAAAAAAAAGTAACTTTAATATAATTAATTTTTCACAGCATGCGAAGCAACAATAGTACGTTCGTTTCCACTCAGTGCATTAACTCGTGAGAAGGGAGTGCGAGCCACGCACGCGCAGTTGGACCACGCGTTACACGACGGGTTGCAATTACGGGCAGCTACGTTCCAACTTATAAAGGTTTGGCTTATTTAACATGTATTGGAAGGAGGAGTGTGATAGTTAGTTTATTTATTTGGCTGCTGTGGTGCGTGGTGCAGGTGGCGCTGGACGAGGAGGTGAGCAGCGAGCAGGCGGAGTCGTTCCGGCGCGCGGTGGCGCGGCTGCGCGAGCCGCAGCACGCGCTGTGCACGTTCGCGCTGTCGGCGCGCGCGCCCGCCGCCACCGACCTCGCCGCGCCCAAGCACTACACGCTCAAGTACGCACGCATCTCTCTTTTTACCCTATTTCTTCTTCGTGTGTTCTTCATAAATCATAAATTAAAAAACACTCATAAACATTATCTTAAGTATATAAATTTTAGTTACAGCAATTAAAATTTGTAAAAAACCATAACAAGCATGTCGTTGTAATTAATTTTTAATTAAAACCATATCATATTAAATACTATATACCACCCATATTTACTTTCTCATATTAAAATCATAAAACATATTGTCTATTTACAGGGGCTTCGCCAAAAAAACCCTTCTGAAAACAGCACGTCGAGCAGGACTCAAACCCAAACCGTCCAAAAGACAAAAGTATGTCCTACCCTCAGCCGATGCCAGGTCTTTGACATCACCACCACTCATGGCTTCCTTATCCGCTGATACATTGTCACGTGAGTTTTATAGATTTTCTATCTATTCCTTTTTTGTATTTTTAGAGTTCTGTAATTCAAATATCTAAGCGTACAACCTCTTGTATGAGAGAACAAAATAAGCTTCTAAGTTAACTGAATCAATAGATACGAGCGTTTATGCATCGTTATAATCCAAATCTATAGAGTACTTTCTATTTTTGTGTAGGAGTTAGAGAAGTTTTGTTTTTTTTTAATGCTTTTCATTCATTTAATAGTGGATAGAATAGAGTATAAAAAGCCTAATTTATTAGACTTTATTGTTGGAGTCAGATAGGACATTTTGGGATTGTTTTGTTGGTTTTGGGGCTGTAGGGGTATTGCACATTCATTTGTAAACATCTAAATCAGCGTCCTACATTTATTCGCTACAAATGCAATTGTGTAATTATTTTCCACTATTGTTTTGTAGCGTATAAATAACCAAATTAAATATATAATAAAAGAGTTGAATATTCGGTCTCGTATCACTAACATCGTCCCGCTGCCATAGCCCACATTGGTGACACCGACGTTAGTAGGACGTAATGGACCCCCTCCGGGGGGACCCCGCAGACATCTGCCGACGTGATGTACCCCGACGGTACTCTGCCAGCTTCAGCCCGAAGTTATCGTCGAGACTGACACAATGATCCAAACAACTCCCGTGGTGCCACCATATTGGAACCACGCATACCAGACTTCAAGCCAACGACTGCCCGACGCAAATCTCCACTAATTTGGTAATTTGGTGAGTGCACATTCTAATCGGCTTCACACAAGCGTGTTTCACCGGTTAGGATTTCAAGAGGCAATATACCACCAACCGCACGCATTGAGATTTTTACATCAGGATCCAACCCAAAAGTAAATAAAAGCTGAGGAAATAATGGAAAATACAAAATTTTAAGAAGGCATCGATAAAAAAGGCTAATTTAGAGTCGATACGCGCAATAACAGATTAGTCGATAGCATTACAGGATTATTAAATCCGAAAAGGATAATTAATTTTGGCTCACTATATTTACGACTGTCAATGTTTAAGCGCCATTGAATAAACACAAATATGGTAGAACGAAGAAAATAGGGAAACTTTTCAGTCAGTAGAGAAGCATTGTGCTGACTGCACCCTTCCGCACTCGCACGCACCGCCATCGATAATAACCGACGCATCCCAAGCATGTGTCGAAGACGTTCCACAGCGACAATCAAACAATGATTGGAAAACTTTCCAAGGCTCAACCCGAAGCCCAACAAGTGCAAGTCAACCGTATATACTGCGCATATTTCGAAAAAGAATATACAGTATATTACACGACGCAACGCACCCAGGAACAACAAGAATAATGCTAACAAGTCATTACTTCTGACCTGGTATGAAATACACAAGTACGTGGACAAAACAAGCTTATCGTATCAAACGGCGGAATATCACGTGACAAGAATTCGTCACTTATGCAAATCCCCGAATTTGAACGGGTTGAAGAATTTCGTGCGCACTCTACCTGTATCTAATCATAAACGATACATAATTACGGTTATTGACCGACTTACGCCTGCCTTCATCAAAAACACGACATCAGCAACGACAACAATGCGCAAGCGCAGCAGCCGACGACATCAAAACAACGCATCGAGTTACGAGCTCCGGTCGAACAACAACACCCGTGGATCAATTTAGTTTATAGGCATAATATTTTATTTTGGTTATTTTATATTCAGTTTAACACTTTTTTTCTCTCAAAGGGGGAGAGTATTGTAGGGGTATTGCACATTCATTTGTAAACATCTAAATCAGCGTCCTACATTTATTCGCTACAAATGCAATTGTGTAATTATTTTCCACTATTGTTTTGTAGCGTATAAATAACCAAATTAAATATATAATAAAAGAGTTCAATATTAAGTCTCGTATCATTAACACCGCCACGCTGCTCTACCCCACAGGGCTATTGCCTTGCTGCCCAGCTATTTTGGTATCTATCTATATATTCGTATATCTAACATCGCCTCCACTAATGGCTTCTTTTTCGGCTAATAAAGTATTATTAAAAATTAGATTATTAAAGTGTTTTACATTTTGTTCTTTTTTGTGTTTTCATAAGTTGGTGGAGAGTAGGGTGCAAGTTGTAGTGAATGTTTAGATTAAAAACGAAACCTATATTGAAATATTATCAACCTATGAAACATTTAGTAAGATATGTATGTACATACTACAGTAGAAGAACTGGAGCTGGTGGCCAGCGGCGTGGCGGAGAGCGCGGAGAGCAGCAGCAGCCGCTCGCTGGAGCGCACGCGCGAGCGCGTGTACGCGCGCGACTGGGCGCGCGTGGGGCTCGCCGCGCCGCCCTTCCGCCTCTCGCACGCCAACGCGCTCTACACGCTGTGCAGGAGGTGAGCGTGCCTTGTATGTTATGTATGTATGTGCTACAGTACAAGAACTGGAGCTGGTG
>JAATLQ010037706.1:45137-61858 GCA_013421005.1 Heliconius erato x Heliconius himera | reverse complement strand
TTTAAAATTATATTTCAAAGGTTTTTTTTTATATAATTTAAGTACAAGTTTGTGTTGATATTGTATTTCCTTAATTTAAAAAATAAAATAAGTTGCGTCGTGACACAGTGGCTTAGCATATGATAGTAAGCTGTTGTAGGTTCGATTTCCACTTGTAGGATTGAATTATTTTCATTTCATTGCCCCAGTAACCAATAAGAAGCGCAGCGTTCAGTTCCGCCACTCATGCTGCAATAGCTTGTAAATTGGGTTGTGCGTGGGATACTCTGTGTTTAAGGACACTACCTGAATATCTTTAGAATATTATCAGTTTCTTTCCTACTGTAGTAGTGTATGTTACTATACTAATAAATGAATACACTACTGATTTTATATACAATTTTTATGTAAACATTTCAATATTCTTACGTGAAATTTTGTTAATAACTATTATTAGGTATACATAAACAGCATTTCCGTTTTCAACGTATTATCATAGATTAGTATTAATGTATTATAAAATAAAAAAAATAAGAGATAACTTAGTAATATATCAAAATATAATTTACACGTTTTAAAATGTTTATTAGGTACGATGCTTATTATGTTTATAGTATTTAGTAGTATTTTTTAGTTTATTGTAGTTTTTTTTATATTTTTAGTAGTATCATGAATAGTCGAAAAGAATAAAAAAAACAGTCACATTTTTACCGAATAGGCTAAAATAACTCTCCGTCTAATTTTCGATACATTTCGTGTAAAGTAATTAAAATAATTCATTCTCCGGAATGGGAATCGATCCCACAACCGTCGCATTATAGTCTGATGCAGAACTGATGCCATGTCGGCGTAATTTTTTTATATTTTCTATAAAACTCAAGTTACATAAGATCATTGAAATTTTTAAAAAAAGGTGAACCTGTTAACCTATTTTTACGCTAGCCCTGATTCATGCTTAAATAGTTTTCGAGATCGATACCAAGCGCGTCCTCTTACAGTAAATAACTTGAATAAATACCATATTATAAGGCCGTCGTGGCGCAGCGGTACAGTCTTAGACTGTGGACGGTCGTGGGTTCGTAAAAAGGAAAAGGAAAGCTTAAGCTTGGCACCAACATACAGCGTCACGAAAATTTGGCGATGTGTGGAGAACGGAGTGTCTTATCAATAGGTCCATTCTGCCTACTCGGCAATATACGAAAGGCATAAAATAATAAGAAATATGTTATGTTATAAATGTTGTGTTAAGAAGTAATTAATGAAAATCAAACCCACTGACTGAAGTAACATAAATAATAAAAGGTAAGATGACTTCTTAAAGTTAAATTATAACAGCAAAGACTGTTTAAAATAAATAAACGCATATAATTTCAGAAAATTTCACTTGCAACTAAGTATATGGTGAACGAATGCTTGGAAAGTAACTGGATATTACGTATTCAGTGCAGTACAACCGGTGGTGGGAGGCACTGGAATGGATGAAATCAATTTTTTTAGCATCTCACTTTATTCTGCTGCAATGTTAAGACATTCCATTACCCACTTTCCACCCAATTTTTGAGACATTGTGAATTGTGGTGGAAATTAATGTCGCAATTTGTCTACCAGAGCAGGTAATAAAAACTATTTAAATATAATCATTACTGACTGACACATAACGCACAGATAAAATTGCAATGCTTATAAATTTGAAATTTGGCATGTAGTTAGGTCAGAGAGTACTGGAAAGTATAGGGTAGGATTTCGAAGTCCACATATACAAAGTTGAGGGCCACGATTAGTCCTATAATAATGGGCAATAACTACAAAATCTAACTAGAAAAAAAAATCATTTTGCCTCAACCAAGCATCGAATCAACGACCTATTACCGTTATCCTAACAAATGTCATTGATCCACCGGGTATAGTTTATTAAAATTTCAGCGTGAACTTTTCACGGCCACAAAAATTTGCTTTCACCGAAACATCTGTGCGTATCAAGACAGCGTACGAAAGTACTTTATGCATTTTACATGAGCTGCTCCCACAGTCTATTGTCGATGGTCTGTTACAGTGTATTGAATTTAGTATGAGAGGTGTAGGTTCTATGATTTCTTTGGTATTTTTCTTTGTAATATAATACATTTTGAAAATAATTTTTAGTTTTTAAATAAAAAATGTGTTCCTTTGTTTGTGGATGTAAATGGGGATCGTCTTTTTTGAACAATTCAATTTTAATTTTGAAAAGGACTTCAATACACCTTTTTTCATAAAAAATAGAAAACTAATAATAATACACCATATTTCAAATTTATTTTTAAATTAAATCAGATCTTAAATTTATCAAACAATCAAATTTGCCATTAAAAATATTAATCAAAAATTATTGAACTAACAACTACCCTCATTACGAACACCTTATTATCCATCAGCTATATAGCACAAAAATGTACATACGAACACTATCGTTATTAGACATATTTACGATGCAATATTGTAGCAGTCAAATAGATAGCACCAAGTCTATATGCAGACTTAATAAATTAATGATTATAGTATCAAATAAAATTTGCATTACCAAAAAAATATCTCTTTAAACAATGTTATGTGAAACGATAACTCCAAAATTACTTTAAAACGTCTAGTATTCTTTTAAAACACGTTATTATCTATTGCAAAGTTGTCTCTAAGTTTTATTTATATGCAAATATTTATAACAGGCTGGTATTTTTCCTTTTGAGTGCAAGGAAAATTATTAGTATTGATTATTATTTAAACTCCTAGAAATTGTAATAATGAACTCAACCTTGCAATTAAGATCAGTTTAAATGGATAGATATCTATTAGAACAAATGAATAAAATGTGTAAGTGGTATATCTGGGATCTTTGTTTGATATAAATAGGTGTATTGCTACCGGTAACAGAATTGACGGTGATCTTTTCGTATTCAGTTTAGCTGATCGAATTTGATAACAGAGTGCAGCGGAGTGTCACAGTGATAATGAAAAAGAATCTTTTCAAGTACTTTGGTCACGCTGAGAAAATGGGTGACAAAATAATGGCAAAATAGATTTAGGGAGACCTCGGTTTACCTTCGAGAATACTCTATCGATGGTGCTGGAGGAAGATCTGGTAAAAAGTATGAGGACTCCGGAGGGCATGTATAAGGAAGTTAATGAAAGAGGACGAGACGAAAGATGTATATTCTCCGTTCCCTCTGGCTAGCACGGTGAAGAGAAAGTGTGACGTTAAAAAAAATACTATTCTACAAAACGAACAAAATATTTTACTCGTATATGCGAAAGACACTGTAGTAAAGTAAACAATGAATTGATATTAAGTTCTTTCTGAGACTGATTAATAAATAAAAATCTGCATTTCCAACATAATCAAATGAAAAACAACTGTTTTTTTTAAAGTAGGCAGAGCAATGTGTTAAAATATTCCGTTCTTCTTTCCTGATTGTTAAGACATTGTTCATTGAATGGCGCCGCGCTCTGTCTTGTTACCAGAGCGATGAAGTCAAAGAAATTCATTCCCTCGAGTGGGAATGGAACCCACAATCGTTACGCTTGCAGTCAGACGTTAGGCCACTGCGGCACGAGGTCCTTATTTATAAGTACAAATAAAAAAAGAAGAAAAAACAAATATAATAAATTAAAATATTTTTTTACTATCTTATAGCTAATGGATATGATAGTATTTATTTATATAATGTATATATTTTTTACTCCACTGCCTAATAGGCATTTCTAAAATAATGAAGTATAATGTTTATAAGAGGCTGTCGTGGTGCAGTGGCACATACGTAAGCGCGACGATTGTGGTTTCGATTTCCACTCGGAGAAATCAATTATTATTCATTAATATTTTTATTTTTTCGCTCTAGTAACAAGGCAAAGCGCAGTATTGAGCTCCAGCATTCAACACGCAATGCCTCGAACATTCGGCGGAAAGTGGCAAACGGAGAATGTTAACACTAAGTTTCCCTCTGCCTATTCTGTTATATGCGAGATATAGCGTAAAGCTGATATTTATAAAATGATCTAGCTGTAATATTTACTCTACGTACGCTCCACACAAGCTAATTACTTGTTTGTAAACACGTGTTACGGTTGTGTGCGTGTCAACTTTTAACGGGCATTGTTCGGAATAATGAAGTCTTGAAGTAGGCCTTGTATTGTAGTAGGTGTCAAGGGCTTGTAGATACTTTGCATATTTCGACCCTGTAAATAGAATAAATTTAGTTTATTTTTAACATTTTTAAAGTTTTATCTAAATAAGGATATGGGGAATTCCAAGAGACGTGAGTTTACATGCAAATTTTTATACATTTTCTTAAAAAATAAATGTTCTACATAATGAACTATTATTATTATTATTTATTTAGAATAAGATTTTTTAATTTATTTATGGGTAGGTAGAGAGAAGATAATGTTGACTTCCTGTTCTTTTTTACGTCTAATTTAAAAAAAAAACTTGTTGCGGGCAACTACACGCTTTGTCTTTGTTCCAAATGGGGTATTGACGCTGATTTTAAATATGAATTAAATGACTCCCAAATTAGGAATCGAACTCATATAATGGGCAGTATTTAGACACTGCCTCACTGCGCTACGATGGAATCTCATACACGATTATACAGATATATCCATAGAGTAGAATTAAATCAACACTTGACATGTTACATAATGTCTCTTAAACAGAAATTGAATTTCAAATTACATTTTCGTTTAATAAAGGAAATGAAAATATTTCTTTGATGCCTGCCGTGGCGCAGGGGTACAAGCTGGTGAATTTGATTCCCACAAGAGTAAATTAAATATTAAATATTTTCATTTCTTCGCTGTAACAAAATAAAAAGCAGCGTTGAGGTTCCCTCTACCTGCCTATCTATATAGCGTGAAGTTAAAAAGACAGGTTTAGACAAAAGCAGAGATATCTACTTTTATCTAAATCTGACCCTTTTTTAACTTCAGATGGACTTCTATGGATGTTAAAATTGATTACTAACTAGTCTGCATGTATTCAGATATATTTTTTGACATTAACCTAACATTAAAACCGCACAAGCGTTTATTGTAAAGCCAGTTAAACTTTAAACTACATCTCTGAGTGTGACATTAAGACGATATTAATACAGCACAGTGTATTTAATAACTATAGGTATTTATGATAGGAGGCGGTGGGAGGGGTTGATGAACCTGCGCGAAGCTCTGCTTAGACCACGAGTATTTGCTTGGAATTTGGTTATACTATGTCTGTATAGTGTGTTGTGTATATTAGATATAGTAACGCCCTGGTTGTGTATCTGATATCTGGAGGTAGTATTATGCATTTGTGTTATATAGATTTATGATATTAGTTGAAGTTAAATAAATGTTGTGTATTTTTGAGTGACAATGAGAACGTAGTTATCGTTTTAAATAGTGGCGTCAAATATTTTTTGAATTAAATAGATTAATGAAGAATCTATATGATTAAAGTATTTACGCACAGTGTGTGTCTGATACGGTTGCACATAGGTTCGATTACCAATCGGAACAGTGAGCTATATTAATTTCATCGTTCTATTAACAATGTAAAACTCGGCGTTGTGTTCCACCACTCAACACGTTGTGTCTTGAAAATTGGATGAAAGAGTGGAACTGAGTATCTTAACTCTAGTTTCCATCTGCTAATCCTGTACGTTATACGGGTTTAACCCTTAACTATAATATAAACACGTCTCTGTTATGCAACGAAGCAAAAACTTTTTGTTGTCTTTTTGTGTGAGCTATACAATTAATTAAATTGTACTCTTTTGTTTGCCACAATTTATTCTATTTTTAATTTTTTTATAGCTTAACGCTTTTTTCCGCATAAAGTAAGAGGCACAGGGAACCTAGTGTGAATACATTCCATATCCCACGCAAGAGATCGCGACGACTATTTTTCTACGTTGGACCACATTGCCCTCAATCACTGTAAACGTGCTAAAAATTACAAACAGAGTGTCTTAACACTAGGTTCTCTATGCCTAAATCACCAAAATAGGAGATATTAAATGGAATAGCCCCTCTGATAATAGAAATTACGGTAAAACCAGGTCATGAGGTCTCTTAAATTCTACTATAGGCTATAACTGTCAATGGAACGGTTATAGCTAAGTACGTGATTATTTGGCCTACTTTGCTTTCAAAATTTTTGTTTGGATTAGTAAGGAATTGGAGTTTGTATAAAATTTTGATAGAATATTGTATTATTATAGTTATAAAATTATAATAATAGTAAAATATGATGTACCGTTACTTACGAAGCTTTAACAAATTTCCTTAAATAAAAATATGTGCAAATGGGAGCCAAAATAAAATACCGAATAAAAAAAAAATAAAAAATCAGCTTCACGCTGTATCCCGCACACAGCAGGGTAGGCAGAGGTAACCTAGTGTTAAGACACTCCGTTCCCCACTTTCTGCCGATTTTTGGAGGCATTGCGTGTTGAGTGGCAGAACTCAACGCCGCGCTTAACCTCGACACCAGAGCGAAGAAATGGAAATATAAATTTAAGTAAATATTTCATCTCCTCGAGTGGGGATCGAACCCACAACCAGTCGGTTTTACAGTCACACCTGGTGCTACTGCGCCACCACTGGCCTTAATACTCAATCACTCAATACGGCCTCAATAAAATACTGAAATTTATTAATTTTCTGTCTTTCCAAAAGTATAAATCAATTAATTTTAAAAATAGAATTATTTTACTAACGAAAGCAAGTAACAGCTCTATTCCAAGTATTATTTACAAATTTGACTTGGCAATTTTTAATTCATAGAAGTTTATGAAACATAGATATACTATTTTTAACATTTTTAAAGTGTTATTCCACACTTAGGCAAGAAAAATACTTATTTAGAAAACGTATAAAAATTTGAACTATACGTTCAGCTCACGTTTGAACGTATGGCTAGTGTCAGAGCGCCTGGTCAGTTTACAGGAGGCGCGGGTTCGAGTCCCGCTACTTTCAATTTTTTTTCTAAATAAGTATAGATATACTAATCTATAAAACTTAAAATATTTACAGCATGAAAATAATAATATATCTATTTAAACATGGTAGACAGAGGCAGCCTAGCATTAAGACAATCCGTCCTCTATCCAATTTTAGAGACGCGGCGTCTTGTTACCAGGAGCTAGGAAATGAAAGCAATTTATTGCCTCGATTGAGAATCGAATTCACAACCGTTTATTTTATAGTCAGACGCTGTGTCGCTGCGTCAGTAGTATTAATAAAGAATCAAATCTATGTAAACACGAATAGCGCTAAGCCAGATTTCTTTAGTGTCATCGCTGCATACCGTTATTTGATAAAACGTTATTCTGAGTGGTACATAAAGTCACGTACAAACATAACTGATATTGTCTGTTATATGAAATGATTCTTTATTTAAATGCTAATAAAAGTGAGGTTCATTTAATTTAGATAAGAGCAATAAAAGAACAGATCTAGTGGCAAGACACTCAGTTCTCCATTTGAGTAAACGAAAGTATTTGAAATCCGAGGCCGACTCAACCTATGATTGTAAACGCAAAGGTCGTGACTTCGATTCCTACTCAGTGGAATAAACTTGTAACAAGATAAAGCATGAATGCAATATTTGGAAAATTTTGCGGTACGGGGTGTCTTAACAATACATCTAACTCACTACCACCGATAACAGTCACGCAATCAACAAATGTACCACAATAGTCTGTATATATAATATGTAATAGAAAACACAAAACCACTTCGCTGTGACCGATGAATGAAATATCTTAAGATATAACATCTGATTAATCGTGATTAGCATTCCGGTCGCGGGCCCGCCGGCGCCGCGCGACTGCCCGCGCCCGGTACACAGATTGTGGCGTGGAGCTTTAGAAAAGCTTCTAAAGTATTAAATTTAAATTATTTTCAATTTTACTATACTTTTTTTATGTACAGTAGGGTATAGTAGGGCACAGAGTATGTAGTGTCGAGACATTCCATTCTGCACTGTAGGCTTGAATTCGTGGTAATTTATATATAATTTATAAAAACAAAACAGTTTCATACAGGAACCCCAACTTACGCTTTGTTTACCCATAGCACGGGAATGAAAATACTTAAACTATACTTCCGAGAGGAAATCGAACTAAGGACCATAACGCTTATAATTAGACCCTGTCCTACTGCGTCATGATGTCCTTAATATTTAATTTAAAGGTACATACATGCATGTATTTAGATGCCTTAAATCTTGGATATTATTTTGTGGTTAAAAAAATACCGTTATACTAGTTAGATACATATTAAATTTATTTAAATTGTTATACTCTAAAACGTGATTAATTTTTAAAATTAAAAATAGTTTCATATAAATATAAGTCATATTTATAATTTCCACAGTATTGATCAAGAACAACAGACCGTCGTGACTCGGATTATGAATATATTCATTATTTTCTCTTTTTCGCTTTGGTAAATAAATTGTGGCGATGGGTTTCGCCATTCAATGCACAATATCTCGAAAATTGGGCGGAATATAGGAAACGGAGTGTCTTAGCACTAGATTCCATCAATCCACTTTGCTATGCAAGAAAAACATATAGCTGTTTTATTATAATAAAGAAAAAACTGATAAAGAATAAATAATATTTTTTTATCTACATCCACACTTCGAGAATCTAGACTTACTAGCAAATCTATCAGACATTCTTCTTAATTGAACACTTTTCTTAAGCACATCTAAATGAAAATACTATATAAAATATTGATTTCAACCTTCACTTACATTATCGGACGCACAATGCAAATCTTTTGACGTTTCAATGGGGCTTAATACTTGAAATTTGTTGTGCCATCTTGAGTACAAGAGAATCGGCGCGCGCGCAGCCGTTTTGTCAATCCGTCTATATAGCGTTTACCATTCAACTGTACCGCCGTTGACGAGTAATTGCTGCTCGATTGAAATGTTCCAAACATTTTTTTTTGTATTTAAGAATATTTTATGTTGCGTTTTATGTTAATAAGCGTTTTTAGAGTGGACACGACGATTGTGGCTTCGATCTCCATTCGGAGGAGGGAAGTTTCACTTGTTTAGAAAAGTGATTTTAAGCAATTAAGTTTTTATTTGGACTATCCCAACAAAAAATAAACTTTCAATTTGAATCAGTACTTCCTAAGATTAACATGTTCAACAAAACAAGCACTTCAGCTACATAATGCTAGTATAGGTACATATAAATTATTCTAAAATATATGTGTTTATATGAAATTATTAATAACAATAGTAATTAAAACCAACGGCCTTTCAGTGAATACTTCACAATAAATAATACCAGAGCGAAGAGAAATAAACAAAACGCTTCGACAATAACAGTCAAAATAATGTCTAATATAAGCAAATCTCTAGCATCCTCGAACATCGAGCAATTAGCGACGATATCTATAGCTGGTAACAAACCTAGACCTACCATTAAAATGAGAGACGAATAATAAATGAAATGAAATGAAAGAAAAAAGATATCTGTCGCGACGAATGCATAGAAATATGGCTGGGACCAATCAAAATTCTTTTCCAATTAAATAAACGAGGATAGCAAAAAGGAAAATTGTAAGGAAAACTGAGGGTGGCTTTCTCTAGTGGTGTGGATTGTGATTTGGTATATATTTTTTCGTTTTATTTTATATTTGGAGGTTATTAGATACTGCCGTTATGTAATGTTATAATTTTTTTTGCTATACTTCGCATATTTTAAGGTAGGTAGAGGGAACCTGAGAACATGTGGTACGATACTCCGTTGCCCATTTTCCTACGCGTTTACCGTCGCACGCTTGTGCCCCTGCGCGACGACGACCACTACTTGCGGAATGTTTTAATCTAATCTAATTTATCTTCATGCTGCATCCCTAGCAGGGTAGTCAGGGAGAATAGAGCGCCAAACGGCACGATATTTACAGACTTTTTTTCAAATTAATAAACTAAACTACAGGATTAAGAAAGATGAAATTTGTCATGTTAGGTAGGTTAGAGAATGTAGGAGAGCACTAGGAGAGAACTTCCTAAAATTCGTAAAGAGTTTTCTTCATTCCGCGTCTTAAAGTCCACACAAAAAAAATGTACGTATGTGCATATGCCACTCCACTGTGTTAAGCTATCAACCGTTCAATGTGTCTTGTCTCTTAATATTTACAAGCAAATTAGTTGCTAAAGACTTTCTCTCTTAAAAATAATATTTATAAAAAAAAAATATTAAAATGAAGCACTTCACAAATAATAATTTTATCCGGGAACCGAATACAGTACCTCACAGTTCACATCACAAGGCCTTCTAAAAACATCGATATATTTATTTAAGCTTCTACCCATCTCTACCGTCTTTAGTCTCAATATGAAAGATATGGAAATAAAGTTTGTTCGTACCGCATTCTAGCGCACTAAATAGATCTATCACTATATAAATATTTATACGTAAGCGTTATCTTTATGTTTTGTCGTTTTACGTCTTTATAATATATTTGTGTTTTAAGATGAATTTGAACATTTTTTTTTTATTTTCACGCTACATCCCGCACATAGAAGAGAAGGTAGTTTGAACCTAGTGTTAAGACACTCCGTTCTCACTAAAACACTTTCATTCCCCATTTTCTGTCGAATTCTGAGACATTGCGTGTTGAGTGTCGGGACTCAATGCGGCGCTTTGCCTCGTTACCAGAGCAAAAAAGGAAGATATAAACATGCTTGTACTTAAAAGTCACGTAACGTAACGTTACGTAACATTCTAAGTACCCGTAGTCACTCTGATCACAGGTACAGAGGGGGTAACATCGAAACTATTGACGTGGTTTTATCGATATATTAACTATCCAACACAAAAACCATTTTCAATTTAAACTACATATTATTACTTCCTGAGATTAGTGCGTTCAACCACACAAATTCTTCAGCTTTATAGCATTACAGACAAACAATAATATAGATTAAATATAAGTTTAGCTAAACTACAATATAGTTGCATCGTGTTAAGGAACTTTATCTCTCAAAGTGCGTCCTTAGCACGTCTGGAAAGGGTCACGACAAATTATGCGTGAACGCTCCACACCTCATTTGACTTGACGGCTCTCTGATTTTCAATATATTTATCATTTCTTGTATGGATTTATGATAGTTGTATATATATATTTTTTATTATAAAGCCGTCGTGGCGCAGTGAGACAGTATTTGATTGTAAGTGCGACGGTTGTCAGTTCGTTCCCTAGTTAGGGTAATGATTATATTTAAACTGTTTTTATTTCTTTGCTTTGGTAGACAAAGCGCGGCTTTGAGCGTGTGACTCTCTCACTTAACAAAAAATATCCCGAAAATATGGTTGAAAGTGGAGAAAGGAGTGTCTTAACACTAGGATACAGCGTGGGACAAGTAAAAAAAAAACCATACAAACAACGATAGTGTTATATCACATAGAAAGTCACTCTACATCCAATTCACATCACATTGTTTTAAAGACGAACATTTCAAATGGGAATCGAATCAACACCTATCGCAACTACAATAAATTTTCAAATTTCAATTATACTTGAAATAAATATAAATTTCAATTCTATATATCTTGTAACATTTATATTTCTGTTAAAAAATCCTTAAACAAATGCCTCCGCGTGTTAAGATTCAGAGTGCGTCCACTTTAAAAATAGATGAGTACAATTCAAACTGAGTTGAAACTAAAAATTTGGGACCTCTTCGAGGGAATCGACTGTATTTATAATTTACACAGGCAAGAAACGTGGCCTATTTGCTTTTGATACAACTTTCATGGCAGTACATTATTCAAGAGGAGAGCTGTAAAGATGCATCGTTTAGTTTAGGCCAAATGAGCGGATAGTTGGATAGACAAAGAAAGATAAATTCATTTTACTTCTATGTAAATGTAAATAAATGTTTAATTTATTTTTTCCATTAGAAATACGCCGTAGTGGCGTAGTGGCATGTCATCTGTCTGTAGACGCGGCGGGTAAAGGTTCGATTCTTACTAGTAATAACATATTTTCGTATTGAAAATTGAGTAGAAAGTGGGTAAGAGTGTATTAACACTCAAGTTCCCTCTGCCCACCCTGCTACATGTGAAATACAGCGTGAAGCTAAAAAAATACCATAAAAAACAAAATTTTATATCATTTTAAAGGTCGTAAGTATATCATGTAAAAAAGCGCGACATTACATTGAAAAAACCTAACTGATTGCGGCCGACACACAGTATGTACAGAACCCACGGGACTAGACCCCTAACGATACGCGATAAGCAAAAAAAATATATATAATGAAACGAAATGAAATGAAACCTGAAAAAAAAACCTACTCACGCGATACAACCATTAGAAAATAAACATTCTCTGTTTTGATTCGATTTATCCAACGTAGAAGACGCGACTGACATAAAATCAATTGACTGACACGCAACGCTAAATGTCAGTAAAATGTAAGTTATGTGCCGTAAATGTGTCATTCCCTACGTAACGTGACGTCAGACTTTTAGTAAACGTATGATAAACAAACGAATTGTTGTAGCGTGACTTAAAATACAATGAAATTTTATCGTTTACATTAATTTTGCATATTATGGGTTAAAGTTAATGTCTGTGGTTGTGAGTTCAAATACTTATATAGGTATAAGCATACTTTCATTTGCTTGTTTTATTTAGATAAATGGCGGCGTTAAGTTTCGCTCTGTAGCAGGTTAATTTTCTTGAATAAACAGAAAGTGGAAAACGGCACGTTTTAACACTATTTTCTATTAGTTCAACCACGAAAACGAAAAGAAAACGTCTCCAAGTTATTTATACGTTTGCATTTCTATGGGAAACCATCAAAATCATGTTTAAAATAGGACAATAGCTGTCATAGTAGTGAACCTCAAACGTCGAATACGAATGTGTGAGTGTATATTTACAAGGGTGGCACTCACACACTAGCGTTGAGACGATCATTTACATACAGGGTGCGGATCGAGTGCAAGAGGGATAGCTGCTTATAGCTCCTAGCCCGCTATAGGAGTAAACGAGACAACTATATCATTGTCCTGATGGTAGAAAAAAAAGTGGGCGGAGGATTACATTATAGTAGCGAAAGTAATCGATATTCTGTTTTAGTACGTTGCTGCAAGTGCACCTAAATACTCAGGTTAGGTCACGGTTTTTGTTTAAGGAAGAAGGGAAAGAGATTTTCATATACATCTAAGGAAAAAAGTTCCTTATAAGTTATTATTTTAATATTCTATAAAAGAATTACTGTGATTAATTAATATTTTATAATATTAGTCGTAAATGTACTCAAAACAAGATTATCAAAACTCATATAACACGAATGTAGGATCTGCACTTCCTAGACTATATTCAGATTTTTTGAGAATTTAATTTATTTTTTTCTTAGAGGTAGCACTTTTGAGAAAAAAAATATAATTTACCAGTTTCATAAAAATAAAAAAACGGAAACAGGAGAACTGAATAACTTGTCACTTTTTGTGAAACGAAAATTAAAAATTGAAATGAATTATTTCATTTCCTGGCTTTAGAGCCAGGAACTTTAAACAAAACAAAGCGCGGCGTTAAATTCCATCTCCAAACAAGCATTTTAGAAGTAACCTCTTTCCCCCATATTTACACTTATAACCTATCGTAAACCATTTTATTGCGTATAAATCTTTTAAAGCACAAGGGCATTGTTTTATGCTTGTTACGTCATTTTGTATGCAAAACGTATGCGAGTCTATTGATATTTGGACTCACTGTTTATTGTAGAGGAGAGAAACGGAGAAAAAAATAAGGATTTTTACATTTGCATTCTTATTTTAGTAGGATCATATTTTTTAATTAACGTAGTTGCTGGTTTTCATAAATAAAAATCATATGAAGTGCCTTACAATTAGGCGTGTTCATGATGGGTTCCTATTAGACTTATAAAAGTAGGTAAATTTCTTTTAAGATTTTTTTTATTTTTTTAACAACCAATTTGCATCCAGTTTTAGAGACGCCATGTCTCGTGTTGAGAGCACGAACTCAACACCGTGCTTTGTTTCTTTACCAGAGCGATGAAATTAAAGTAATTTGTGTTAAGTTTGTTCCCCTAATCGGGAATCGAACTCACAATCGTCGCGTTTACAGTTTGAAGCTTGTCTCATATAAGATAACTTCTTTTAATAATCTTATTTTACATCTCCTGTGGGTACCTATATTTTTAAATTTATAGCCTACAAATAAATAATTGATGAATGATCTTCTATTTACCTATACCATACCAAACATTTTACTTTAATATTTCTTAAAAATACATACAAAATTCTTGGTAAACAACGATACAGAGTTAGTTCAGATAAGGGCGTCGACACGCGCACCCAATTAAGATCTTCATTATGCGCCTTCCGCGAAGTGCTACGAGTGCAGGTAATAAAACGACAGCACATTGAACTATAGGTTTGAATCTGGCGCGTGGTAAATATTTGTATTTTTTAACATTATTGAAACCAGTCGCGGTGTGGAGGCACAAGCGTGCGACTGTAAACGCGACAGGTTGTGGATTCGATGTCCACTTGAGGAAATGACTTAACATTAGGTTCCTTCTATGGGGGGAAAAAGTATGAATCTGTTTTTTTTATTTTTATTATATTCAAAATACGTAAATTATTGTGGTTTAACTTATCAGGTTAGTTTCCACCTGCTACTGAAATATTGTATATTAGAAGCGTAATTAAACGCGGTTTTTCGCTAACATTCAAAATTTCTTCCAGTCGAATTCACAACCATCATCATAATTTTTATAAACATGACATTTAAAAGCTTTTTCATTTCAGAAGCTTTACAATTTAAAAGCTTTGAAACTTTTTACTTACCTATAACTACACACAAGGTAAAACCATACAGTCGAGCTCACGACAAACATACTGTACAGTACGCAAGATAGTAAAATATTATTTTAGTCCTTAAGCGTACTATAAAATATACTTGTGTTGCACACTGTACGTCTGGTTTAGTAGATTCTCTATATAAGTAGAGCGGCACCGACGTCTCTGTGTACACTCATGAGAAAACCCCTTTGGAGTTATTTTAAATTATTTTTGTATAGCATTTTGTTAGAAGAATTGGAACAATTTTATTATTATATTATATTGGCCTTGAGTGTTATTTAACACGTCGAAGAGTATTATTTTTGTATTTAAGTAACGTTTTCTGTTTTTGTTTCTAACATATAATACATTTCTTGTTTGTATATCTGTATATAGATGATATGAGATGTGAGTAGCACATTCTTGACTTCAGCCACTCTACACGCAATGTCTCAAAAATTGTAATGTACTGAATGAAGTGTCTTAACACTAAATTCGCAGGATACAGGGTGAAGCTAAGAAATCGGCTTGTAGTTTTTAAATTGAACGTCAACGTTGTAATTTAACTGAATACTACTACTAACTTTATTGTAACCTAAATAAACTATAAAATAAGAAAATATATCTAAAACGTTTTCCATTCTGAGTAGACTGATTCATCATATTCGAGCGCAGGTTGGAGCGACAATTGTAATGTAAAACCAGTGGATTTGAGCCAAATACCTCACGTGACGTACCGTTCGTATAACGACGTATATACTAGCGTATATATAAAGCGCTAACGAGGTGGGTTGCTTTTCGAAGAATATCTTATATATCAAAACATTTTTGTGATTTAAAATTTTTACTAAAAATAAATATGCTATAAGATAAAATATTTTTACAGCTAACATCCTCACAGGTACACTCTACTACGGATTAAAAACGTACTACAGTTCCATCTATCAAAACATAAGATCTCGAATTTGGACGGGAAGTGGAGAATGAAAGAGAAAGACTCTCTCTGCCTACACTATGGAATTTATTTTGTATATGCTATAAGTGTAACTAATACGTGTAACTAATAGCTCCATGGCCTTTAATTTCTAAAATGGTTTTATAAAATCGTCAATTTAAAAGATGTACCTACTTTATTAAAGACAGACTTAATCGTGGGATAGTTGAAGTATACAATATCCCCCTCAAATGAATGTTAAAATATATTTTTGAAATATTTTCATTGGTTCAAGGTGTAGTGCCTCACACATAAATAACCGTTTTAGTGGGAAGTTGAGAAAACAATAACGTTTCTCTAGGTCATATTTATTTTTTTGTATATGATAGCGAACGTGTAAAAAAAATTATTATTATTAATATCAGCTTCACGCACACACCAGGGTAGGCAGAGGGAACCTAGTGTTAAGATACTCCGTTTCCCACTTTCTGCCGGATTCTGGAGGCATTGCGTGTTGAGTAGCAGAACTCAACGCCGCGTTTGGCCTCGACACCAGAGCGAAGAAATGGAAATATAAATTTAAATAAATATTTCATCTCCTGGAGTAAGGATCGAACCCACAACCAGTCGGTTTTACAGTCACACCTCGTGCCGCTGCCGCCACGACTGGCCTCTCAAATTAATAAAAAATAAATAAATAAATAAATTAGCTTCACGCTGTATCCCGCATACAGCAGGGTAGGCAGAGGGAACCTAGTGATAAGACACTCCGTTCCCCACTTTCTGCCGGATTCTGGAGGCATTGCGTGTTGAGTGGCAGAACTCAACGCCGCGCTTAACCTCGACACCAGAGCGAAGAAATGGAAATATAAATTTAAGTAAATATTTCATCTCCTCGAGTGGGGATCGAACCCACAACCAGTCGGTTTTACGTCACACGCAATGCCTCC
>JAATLQ010037706.1:22580-45037 GCA_013421005.1 Heliconius erato x Heliconius himera | reverse complement strand
AAACAGAATTGAATTTTCAAATCGATTTAAAAAATTAATACAAACAATACAAAAGGTTGGAGGATGGCAAAAGTTTTTGTAGTTGTCAGTTTATCAATGGTAGAGTCTTCCCATATGATTCCTTAGCATTAATTAGTATTGTTTAAAGGAATTTGAACCTTATATACTAAGCAACAAGGGCAAAGTGCTGAAGAAACTTGGTTCGAATGGTAGCACGTACCGGAAGCTACAATGATGTACACGGCCAGTTTCATTGCGAATGATTTTTTTTATCAGTATTCTTGGTGTGGATGTGATAAGAATGGATGTGTTATTTTATTTTATTTCTTTTGTTCTCGGAACATTTATAATATCACGAGTTTATGCTTTAGTTTTATGTGTAAAGTAACCTGTTTAAATAAAAAAACTGGATTTTTAGTTCTTTTTTTTATGAAAATTACTTTTACAAGCAGTAAATATATGAAATAATTTGTATTAAATTCGTCTACTTATTAAATAGTATCATAACAAAATAATTGATAATTTTTTTAAAACTGATGTGCCATTTTAAATTATTTAAACATTTTTTCTAAACAAAAAAAATCTTAGTAAGTATAGCGAAAGTAAAATTTAAAAGCAACACCCTTACGTGCTTTGTAACGTAACTAAACGCGTTTTTTCGCTAACATTCAAACTTTCTTTGGAGTCGAATTCACAACCATCATCATAATTTTTATAAACATGACATTTTGAATTAAATATTGTTTAAATTACCTAAATAAATAACAATATAATGGCATAGCATTCAATGTTTATAAATAATCGACTTCAATCAATAACAATTACTCAATAACACTAACAAAACTAACAAATGTGAGTCATTCATACGTATTAAATTTGCATAGCAGTAATATATCATTATACAACTTTATCATTCATCATTACAACATGAATCCAATTCTATACAAGACAACATCAAAGGTACGACTTCATTAAGATGCGCTACCGTTGTTCTCTAAACGACGGTACCTTAAAGAGCTTCTTAAGTATCAATCATTGCCGCCGCTACTTGGTGTCATCGGTCTGACATTAAGCTTAGATATGTTTAATGTTATAAGTCATGATCAGTTTACGTTGTATCCCACACACAGCTGGGTAGGCAGAGGGAACCTAGTGCTAAGACACTCCGTTCCCTACTATCCACCCGATTTTAGAGGCATTGCGTGTTGAGTGGCAGAACTCAACGCCGCACTTTGCCTGGACACCAGGGCGAAGAAATGGAAATATAAATTTAAATAAATATTTCATTTCCTAGGGATCGAACCTTGTGGGTTCGATTCCTGTCGAGTTTACAGTCACACTTTGTTTAAAGTTGTGGTTTATTTGAATTTGTATACTATTCTTTATTATCATCCTATTAAATATATTTACTCCTAAAATGAAATAAGACCTCCACTCTGAAAGAATGGTTGTAGTCATTTATTTAGGGTTGGTGGTGTGCCCTACAATCCATCATTATTCTTACTAATGACTTCAAGTTCCCAAAAAATACTATATTAGTCCATATTATATAAATACAAACTCTACATTCTCCCACATCTGCCATATCATTATTATGTATGTAACGTAACATCGTCTCCATTGTTCCTCGATCCTGGTCTCTCGAACAATGTGTAGCCCACACCGCGTCACTCCTTAAGCCTTTTCGTCTTATTTCAGACTACGTTTTGTTTCAAGTTCATTTCTTTATCTTATTATGCTACCGTTGACCGCAATGCAACGATTGTCCTTTTTGCGCACTCGACGCTACCAACCTCGGAATGAAGTAATACTGCTCTTGAATTGTATTTACTAAGATTTTTTGCTTATTTTGTATTTTTTTTGTGGTTTCGATTTATATAAACATAAAATGTGTGTTATGAAATGATTTTATCAAATGAAATATATTGTTTGGTAAATAAAAATTTTAAACTTATAAAATTTTTGGAAAGCATACTAAGTAAATAAAGTTTAATTTGACTCTGTTCTTCACTTTTATTTCTTTAAAAACATTTCGTGTTGGGTTTGTGAGTCCAACGTCACGTTACATCTATCAAACTGGAGGAATCCTCTCACCTGCAATAACAATAAGCGGTACAGCAAATTATAATAACATATTTTGAAAATTCAATTAAAATCCCCCTTACCTTATTTAGCACTTTAAAGAAAAACGAAAGTTTATACAACGAATAGTAGGGACAATCCAAAATAGGACAATCTATATTGAATCAGAACAAAACTTGTACACAGGCACTTAGGGCGAGAGATCTCCTTTTTAGGCCCTTTGGAGTGTGAACGCGGCGTGTCTTTGGACTAATTAAGTAAAACATGCGCTTGGGCATTTAATCACAGTGGAGCAGGCGCCCCCCAGAGAGACGCTAAGATGCTTTCAGTGTTAGTTTAGATCAGGAATTCCAATTATATTTGTGTTACGTTAATTACATCGTTGGGATGATGATTTTATGGAGGAGTAATGACTGGGAGTACTTCTTGAAAAATATTTTGGGTAAAAACTAGTGGGTTTAAGTTTAAATAAGATTATGTATAGTAGTTTAACTTTAGAAACATTCGTATTATCTTTTTTATCGGAATATTATTTTGTATGTAGATAAGAGATTGTTATCACTTTCAATACTATTCTTAATGACACGGTAGGTAGAGACGACCGAGACTCATATCTGGTTCTGGATACTCAGTTTTCATCATTTCCACTAGTTGTGAGATACTTTATTGACATAATAGAATTCAATGGTAATTATTATTAATTTCAGAAAAAGAGGCCAATTGTGGTGTAGGGGCCAAACGTATGACTGTACAAATGCAACAATTTGTGTGTGATTCCGAATTGAGGAATAAGATATTTAATATTTACATTTCCTCGTTCGGGTAACGAGACTAAGCGCGACGTGGAATTCTGTCACTCAATACGAAATGCCCTCAGCATTCGGCGGAAAGTGGGCAACGGAGTGTCTTAACACTAGGTTCCCTCAGCTCACCCTGTTTAGCGGGACACAACGTGAAGCTGAATAATTGATTTAAATCTATTGAAACGTATAAAATTTCTTATTTTAAAAGCATCAGTAGCTCTTTAATTGAAATCTTTAAGCTTTAAATTCTACAATTCAAACCGTTCACAAGCTTTTTGTTCCGAACACAAAATTCACTTAAGGTAACATCGCCACAAAATGAACAAAGAATCCATCGTTATAATACATTTTACGTCGTATGACAGTCTATAAAACAAAAAATAGCGCGACCAAGAGACAATGTCTGCAGATTTTTTAATGCAACCAACATTCGCTCCCAAGTTAGGAATTTATTGAGTCGTACTCAAAATAAACGATATCCTTCCTAAAGTATTGGCCAGTTCAATTTTAACTTTAAGTTCTAAATGTTAAGGTTAACTTTTGTGAATGGTTCAACAGATATTCCATAGTGGTGCGCTGTGACAGAAACTCGTCGCGCCAGTAGTTCTCCAGATTGATCTTATACATCGGTTCGTCCGTCCATCACGTATGGTACAGGTTGTGTCGATATTTTAATATTATGTATCTTTAGTTATTTTTAGCTTTCTTTAATTAATGTCTTATCATGTTTGTTTTGATAAGGGGTAGTTGGGTTCATTATGTTTGCTAACTGTATTTTATAAGTAACATTATTTATGTTTATCGCGTAGGCGTCTTTTCGCTTTGTTTTGGATTGGGCTTGTTAAGAATGGGCTCATTTAATTTATCTATAATCTTGCTATACTATAGAAATTCTGCTTGATAACTAAATGATATTCATATTTTTTCAATAAAAATTAATTGTCGTGGCACAGCTGGACACCGTCTAACTTTCAGCGCGACGGTTATAAGTTCCATTCTCATTCGGAAAAATGAATTATTTTGAATTCCTCAATCTGGTAAAAAGAAAGTTCCTACTTTCTTGTTACGGAGAGTCTTAATACTATGTTCCCTTTGACTACCCTGCTAAGCGGAAAAAAGCGTGAAACTAAAAAGAAATTGCTTCCATATAAATATATTCTTACTTTATAAAAATATAAAATAATGAAAATTATAAGTTTTTAAAATATTTATTTGATTATTAATTTACTAACAAAAAAATTCAATTTCGATTTTTTGGGATCACTATTTGAAGTATTATCAATTTGACAAGTCTGACGAGATAAAGCGTGGTATTGGATTCCGCCATTTAATCATGTATGTCTATTAAACTGGTGGCTGGCGGTAAACAAGTATCGAAGATTGAACTATTTTTGCCTTATTTTTTTCTTAACCCATAAGAAAAAAAGAACTAAATACTGTATATTTATTACGTATAATAATATCTAAAAGGACACGGTATTTTTATAACAGAGTGGTCTCCTAATATGTATTTGACTTATAGAGCTTTCAAGAGGCTTCATCGCTTCAAAGAAAAATAAAACATTTAGGTAATTGATTATTTTTAATACATAATTAAAGTAAGGTGTCGGTGGAGACGAAATTAGTTTAGTTTTAATTAAAATATTAATTCTCGAGAGTGCCAACTAGCGCATCCTGTCGTTCATGTATGTTGTGCATAGAAGGGACCATCTATAACAAACTCGTACGTACGTGCAACGTGGGTTTGATTCCTATTCGGAGAAATGAATTATTTAACATTTTTATTTTAACTCTGGTAATAAGAAAAAGCGCGGCGTTGAGGTCCGCCACTTTACACTTAATGTCACAAAAAATAGGAAGAAAAGTGGTGAATGAAGTATTTTACCATTAGGTTCCCTCTTTCTACTTTGCTAAATGAGGGACAAAGCGTGAAAAAGAAAAAAAAAGAAGAAGAAATATCAGAAATGAAAAAAATATATATTTCCTGTAATTAACGACTATTTCTTGCCTTATCCTTAAAAATATATAAAAATACAATAAAATATCACAAAAAACCAAACAATATTTGTTGTCTATATAAACAAACACACGTCTAAAAAAACATCTTTACAGCTCTCTATGGAGTTCAAAAGGCCTTCCTAAAATATTCCATTTGACACCCGCTCTTTGATCTCCGCCAGCCAATCACTGAACGGTCCAAGTTTGATTGCTTCAGGGACTCTTAATTACATGATGACCTCTTCGGAGGACCCATTTGGTTTTGTATATAGGGCATGCTGGATTGGGCGGATTTTATTCTGATATATAATATATGTATATTGTATATAATACAATATTATATATTAGAATAGAATATTACAAAATAAAAATATATTATATTCAATTCTAAGTGTATAATATATAGTTATAATCTATTAGTTATAATTTTGGTACTATCTAATTATAGTTAAAAAATAATAAAAAAATATGATAACGTAATATTAGAAAGAAAACAGCACGGACCGTATGTACAAAAAGTAGAGGTACAAAATAGTACATATCAATGCGCAGTATAATGTGTAAATCATATTAGACTAGCGGACTCAGGCGGCTTTGCCCGCTTGAACTATACATACTATATTTATTAAATATATTTATGATTATTTTTTCAGTTTAGGGGGTGACACCTAATAAACCGTGAAACACATGTTTAATGAAATATTTTTGAGTCTGAATTTCAAATTTTACAAAAATCTGTGCCAATATAAAGATTTTTCCATACAAATTTTCAACCCTTATTTTATCCCTTCAGGGTTAAAATTTTGAAAAACCCTTCTTAATGGGTGTTCAAATTTATGAAAACAAACATCTGTCCAAATTTTACGTTTTTACCATCAGCGGTTACGGCTGTGTGTGCGCCTATACGCCATTCAGTGGGAACTTCTCCTTTTATATACATAGATTGTGTTTGTGTTTAAAATATTTTTTTTAATTTTATTCTTTCCTTATCACAACGCTGTACATTATCTCAATAGACTAGTAAAACTAAAATACCATGAGTTCCGTACAAAAATTGGAGGTTATGAGCTTTTTTTAAAATTCAAGCTTAGCTTAGCCCGTTCATGTGACCTCACTTAAACTAGCGGCTTTAATACCATAGTTTGCCCTCCTTTTATTTTTCCTGAACTAGTACTACCTGTAGATGCTAACTGCCAAATTTTACAATTATAGGTCAACGGGGAGTACCTTATAAATTTAATCTTCGAGGATCGAATCTACAACTGAGACAATTAAATTTCTTAAATAAATACATTTTTAAAAAAGAATCTAAGTTACACTATCATTTGTCAAGTACTTTTTAGAATATACCTAAAGTATCTACTATATGAATAAATATATTATATAGGCGAATAAATGAATAAGCGTATAGGGAGAGTTCGACGCCGGTTGATAAGTAAATGAGAGGATGGTCTCTCGAGACCCTTCCATTGCACAAACGTAGGACTGTATTCAAAGGATTTTCTTTAAAACTTGATTCGACATGGATTTATACCATTTTTTTTAAAATAAAAAAGGGTTTTAACTTTACTTAGTAGGCAGAGAAAAAATTGTGTGGGTTTTGAGTGGTGGAACTTAACACCGTGTAAAAAAAAAATATCTTCTCTCCACGTTGATATATTTTTTTTATGTTCACACACAATAGAATCTCACATATAGTAAAGGATAAAAGAAACCCAACACCGCACTACATTGTATAATTAAATACAATTTAACTACAATTAAATCTTCACTGTATATCAAAATATCTTCTAAAATGAGCTGTTTCAATAATTTCAACGGGGCATCAAAACTATTACAGTTAAACGTGACTATTGGACTAAAACATTTATCTTTAGACATCTCTAAATTGAGGCTAGTCGTGGAGCACGGGCATAATTGTGCGACTGTTAACGCGACAGACCGTGGCCGTTTTGGTAACGAGGAAAAGCGCGGCGTTGAGTCCCGCCACTCAATATGCAATGCCTTCATAATTCAACGGAAAGTGGGGAACGGAATCATCTTAATACGAACGGAGCGTCTTAACACTGAGTTTCCAGGTTCCTTCTGCCTATCTTGCTGTGTGCAGGATACAGCGTGCTAAAAAAAATATCTCAAAATAAGATAATTTGCAGACACTAAGCGATATTTAGTCCACCCTCCCTAATGATAGTATTTTAAAGGGTTATTTTCACCGCCCTTCACGCAAGCCGTTTAATCCTATAGCCGAGACATTTTCTAAGATGTTCGCCTGTTTACTCGTTATTAACAGCTTTTCGCGTTCATTTGCATATATTTTATGTATATACTGGTATCACTTTGTGTGATTAGTTTGAGGTGGTTGTATGTATCAATTTATATGTGAATATATTATGTACGTATGATATATTTATATATGTACGAAATCTCTCTCTCTCGTATATAAGTAACGAATTATATGTTGTTTATATTATAGCCACAATTTTGGGATACGTACCGTACTTATTGAACATAATTATTTTTTATTAAAAAATAAATGGAAAATATATCTACTTTTGTGTTGAAAAATGTTCTTGGTATTTATAAAAGAGCCTAATTGTATAGTAGTATAGCTTTACGCTGTATCCTCATATGGGAGGGTAGACAGAAGAAACCTACTGATAAAATACTGTTACCTACTTATCGCCCATGGTCGATTATTTGCGTCTTCTTATCAGAGCCAGGAAATAAAAATAAATCATGCGTCCGAGTGGGAATCGGTCCCACATTACTCTCATTTACAGACCCTTTGCCGCTGCGCGACGACGTTACAAATGTATTTATTTATTTATTTAATTTGGTTTGCTAGTGGCTATTACATTTTTAAATTAGTAATTTTACAAGCACAACACAATATCAATAATGTATAGCCGTTTGAAAGCAAACACTGCATGCGTATATTGCGTTCGGCTTTACAACCATTTCAATTTATACAATGAACTTAAAATAAAAAAAAACTGAACATTAAAGATACAAAATAAACATAAACGTAATTACAAAAAGAAAAAGAAAAGAGAGAACAAAAATATTTTACATTATAATGATTAGTATTAGTGATTAACAATATGGTACTTTTAAATTTAGTAACAAATTATTGCTGATTGATTATATGAGTAATTACTGAAGACTTAAATGAAGTAAGCGTATCTGCATTTATATCTATTGAGTAGCAGGTTTTATTATACAACTTACATAAACGGGGAATAACTGTATTAGCTCCAAAAACAGTTTTTTTAATTGGTGGTACCAATAGAGAGATAGGCTTTCTAGGGTGTCGATATGGTATCCTAAAATTTATTTTATCTAATAAATTTGGGCAATCTATTTTGTTTCGCAACAGTTTATATAGAAACATAATATCCAACAAGTCTCTTCTTTGCCCCAAGGTGATCATATTAAAATATTTTAATCTATCATTGTAGGAGAATATAGATTTATTAATATTAGCTTGGTGTGATAGATACCATAAGAACCTTTTCTGCACACGCTCAAGCCTTAAGGAATGAGTAGCATAATGCGGCCGCCAGATGACACTACAGTATTCCAGCTGACTACGAACAAGAGAGTTACATAGAACTATTTTAGTTTTGCTATGTTTAAATAATTTGCTATTTCTTAAAATAAAGCTTAACATTTTAGTAGCTTTAGCTATCCTTCCATCAATTTGACTTTGAAAAGTAAGCTTTGAGTCCAGAACCACACCCAAATCTTTGATAATTTTGACTTCGCTTAGTTTTTCTCCCAGTAAAGAGTATTGAGTTGCAACGACGTTATTTTTTCTGCTAAACTTGATATGGTGACATTTGCTGGAGTGAAGCTCCATTCCGTTTATTTTACACCATTGAACTACACTATTAAAATCTTTTTGGAGATAGCGAGAATCATCAGAAGATTGCACTACACGCATAAACTTCAAGTTATCCGCATATAAATATGGCGTCGAATATTTGAAACAGGTTGTCAGATCATTTATAAAAATGTTGAAGAGTATTGGACCGAGATGTGAACCCTGCGGAACGCCAGACAATATTGTGCACTTTTCTGATTGAAATCCCTCAATTAAAAACTTTATTTTATGTATTAATATAATTTTAAATATTTTTTATTAGTTTCGTTCTAAAGTGCAAACGGAAAAACTAAGAGATTTATTTGCGTCACTTTGTAACAAAATCTAGATATTCTAGAACGAAAATATTTTAAATATGGACATTTCCTTGAGTATAAATCGCCAACATAACCACAAGCTATTGTTGTAATTAGGTATCTACTCAATATTAATATAAAGCTGAAGCAACTTCTGGTTTAAGTTGAAAAATGCTTGTATATAAGATAGTCCATTTATCAAAGGAGGATATTTCATCAGGTTCCTCGTTTTGTAACCAAATGTATCTGTGGTCAGAGTCACCTCGGGCACTTATATATAACTTCTAGGTAGTTCCAATAGACCACGAGACCACATGTAAAATTTGAAATTTACAAGCAAAAACTAATTTCCAAGTAATTCCTGGTGTGCTGAACCGCCATAAATCCTCAGCACCAATAAAAACCGATTTGGCGACATCTCAAAATCATCCCCCACAATCACAATGGGACGAAATTAAAGCAAAATTTAGTGTAATTAATTTGAAGCACCTCAACGCTTTGTAATAAATTTTCACTAGAAATGAATTTTGGCGGAGAAGCCTGATTTTCCTTATGTCTCGCTTTGACTCGTATAAATATATATTGTTTGTCCCTTTCAAGCAGGAAATGATTTTCCATTTCGGTTTGGTCATACGTCTTCTAACTGCAAAATAAGCTTTATGTTACATATTTTAAGGATGTCTAAAGTTTCCGTAGATATTATGGGGTATACTCGTCGAGTTGTCAACTAAAGCTTAGATAAGCCATAATAATTCTTAATCTCGAGTTAGATGGTACAGAACGGGAATGTTTCATTTTATCCTTGTATTTGAAATACAAATTTTCTCTTTTGTTGAATTTATCTTTGACTTTATTATATAACGAAATACTTAAGGCTGTATCCCGATATATAGTAGGATAGGCAGAGAGAAGGTATTAAGCCACTCTATTTTCCATGCACCGCCGGATTTTTACATTGCCTATTGAGTGCCGGAACTGAACGCCGCGTTTTATCTAGCGCCGACGTTACTTTATATAAGTAGCTATACTAAATAGATAGTGATATTAATGTAGTAATTTAAATGTTTTTTAGTAGTGTTTATTTAACAAAATGGTTATTATATTCTTTTTAAATAAAAAAAAAATACATTCACAAAAATGTTAACGTATTGGGATTTGAGTCCGTAACTCTTGGAAATTGTCTAAACGCTCTGACCATCAAGCCATAGGCTCTCATTTATATTGTTAGTATCTCTGTCGGGAGATTTTATGAATTTCCACTACTCAAAAATAATTGTTTAGAGAATGTTATTTATTAAATATAAAAAAAATGTAAAATAACACTTTAAAATAAGCCTAAACCTTTTTGTCCTTTCTGTCATTATGATAAGCAGAGCCTGATCAATTCTCTACTTTAAATAACATTAATAATATTAAACATAATAGTAATTATTTCTTTACTTATTAATAAAAACAACTCTACACAAACTTAGAAACTAAATAAATAGATATTAGTAGCATAGGTCATTTACCTCGGGTAAGATGGCGCTATGGCTTCCGGTTCCGGGCCGGCCACTTCCGGCGGTGACGTCACCGCATGACGCACATCCGCCGCAACCAGCTGTAATTAGGGTATGTTTGAGGATGATTTTAGTTGTGTATTGTTGATATTATGTAAATTATATGTAACTTAAAATTTTTTATATGTAAAAATATGAAAATTTACTTTGTTTTTTAAATTCAGGTAGATTCCGCATATACTAAAGTATATAAGCAGGACCTAGTGTTATTTTTCTTTGTAGATATACATTTTTGGTAGTAGAGTATGTTACCTTCACGCTGTATCCCAGAGACAGCAGAGTAGGTTATATATTTGTGAGTGTAGTAATTTAAAATAAATACAAACTTCCCGAGAAAAATGCTTTAGGCCATTGTAGCGTAGTGGCATAGTATCTAACTGTAAGCGCGACGGGTGACAGTTCGCTTTTAGTAGTAGTAGGTGATAATAGCTCGCTTTAGTAACAAGATGGGCACTGCGTTGAGAAAGGAGCTCTGCCTTTCCAACTATGCGGGATACAGCGTGAAGCTAGACAAAAAAACAGTCTAGTTCATTCGAAATGCCTCGAAAGGCAGACTTAAATGTCTCTAAAAATAGACTTATACTAAGTGTCACAACACTAAATTCTCCGATCATTCTGTGTAAAAAAATACCGCTAAAATTTCAATTTTTAACCATCCCAACCGTAATTTTGTATATCTCCGCATACCAGTTTTCATTTTGTTATCACACATGTACCTACCTACGGCACTGACACAAAACGTGGAAAAACACGGATCCAGCTCATGTTAATATTTGAGGCGTTTTTATTTGAAATTTCCATTTACACGCCACCCCTTGTTACCCCCCCTACGAGGGGGGTCCTCATACATATTCAGTGGATGCACCCTACACTTTCTCTCCGAGAGTTCATATTGCACACGATGTGATCCAACAGACTCGATAACTGTGCTGATTTATGATTAATACTAGTGTTTTGATCTGGCTTTTACTATGATCTGGTTATTTTTGTAATAGTTTTGGGATATGTGCTGAGTTTCAGTGTTCAACGCCGCGTTTTCTTTTATTTTATTGGGAAATATAAATTACACTTATATTCCTACTAACCGGATTTGAACTTATAGCATTAAATCAGTATCTTTGCTTTTTTATGCTTTTTTCTTATATAACATAACAAGGTGACTTCGGAAGGTAAGGAAAATCTGGTGTTAAGACACTCCGTTCTCCACATTGAGTAATAAAAAATGAATTAAATAATATTTTGTTATCACTTTTATTTATATCACATGTTTTAAATATTTAAGCCCAATAATATGAAATTGAATCTTCATACTAACGTTATGGTGCAACGACACAGAGTCTAACTGTGACACGGCGATCGTTGCTTCGATTCCCACTCGGACCAATTATATTTTTCTTTTTCGAGAACTGTAACATGACAAATCATGGCGTTGAGTTCTGTCACTTAGCGCGAAGAGTGTCGATATTGGGTGGTAACAAGGGAACCGAGTGTATTGATTCAAGGTTCCTTCTGTCTTTCTCACTATTAAAAATACCTCTTAAAGAACAAAAAAGTTCGCAAAAGAAAATGACTGAAAATATTTTCGTACGACTTATAAGTAAGTAAGGTACTATACAACAAAATTGTTAAATTACTATTGTTTTTAAAGCTACTGCTATAAATTTGTAATTCTTTTGTAGAAAATTCTACGTTTATAAAAATTTCATACGCTATAAATTAAATAATAAGTAGCTTTTAGATTGTATCAAAGGCGGTCTATTAGGCCAAGGCTTTCTGAACCAAGAAATGGTATTTTGACGAAAGTATATGAATTTATATAACTATATGAATGTTTGTATATGTTTAGTTAATTATTCAAAGGATCTGATACAATCTACGGTACACGTTCACGCGTTATTAAAAATATCACTAATTTCGTTCCGCTTATTATTTCCCTTGACAATTTTGTTTTTAACGTTTTGAGGTTATTTTAGTACATGTGTTTGGCTTTACAAGGGATGATTGCGGTTTCATTTTAGGAAATTAATTGTCATTTTTCCATTTTGAAAAACTTGAGTTGAGTTGAGTTCTGCCACTCATTCTGCAACTACTCGAGCTCGGTCGGAAAAGAGTAAGCAGTGGGTCTTGTTTTGTTATATGACGGATACAACGTGTAGTTTAAGCGGTAAACATGACATTTGACATGAACTCGTTTTATAGTATTTAATAAGAATAATTAAAAAAAAAAATCGTTTCCTCGAGTAGGGATCGAACCCACAATCAGTAGGTTTTACAGTCACACTTTGCGCCCCTGAGCCACGACTGGCCTCGAATAAGAATAATGTTTTCGTATATTTTTTGCTAATGCGGAGGTAGATATTATTACATTCGTTTTCCATCTTCCATACATATAAGAAATATAACTGGCGAATCGCTTTTACGGGATTCGAATTGACGACCTCTGTGGTTTTTCATTATAATTTCATCAAAATCAAATTGAATATAAATCATCAGATTTACTATAGCAAAGTAAACATGTGCTAATACTAAATAGTCCATTTACTCGGACGGCAATTACACAGCGTGTATATTATAGCGCGATGTTATCGCCGGCGTACATTATAATAACGTCATTAGCCCTAAACCTTAGTAAGGTAGAGTAAGGTACATTTTTATTATAAGTATATATTATTTGCGTACAAACTATATGGAAAGAAAGGATTAGTTAAAGTTGGTAATGGTATGTACTGGTCGTCGCCCGCAGCTTTGTTTGAGTGAAGTTTGAGATGTAAAATGGAAAGTCCTGTTTTTTATCTTTTCTTGAGAAATTTGGAGAAATTTTCTTTTATTGTTGTCCTACACTTATTAACTTACCTACTTATCACAATTCAACTTCCTAAGTTGTAAGTATTATTATTATTAATCTTTTTATTAAGTTACATAGCATATATCACTACCACAATTTTGACAAGTTCAACGATACATTATATATACATATATAATCGTTTGGGTTGTACGGTCCGCCAAAGAAGTGGACATACATACAATCACACGCTCGAAAAACATTACCTTCCTTCTGACACAGTCGGGTAACCAGTGCGTATGAAAAAATCCATCATATACCTTATATGTTTTATTTATAAAATGGACCAAGGGAAACATAAAAAATTGTTCACCATATTTCCTATACAAAATTTTCGAAATCTATGAATGTTTATTTGTCTAAGATCTAATTACTCAGCACCATATGAGTCAGATACGAGCAGTGCAGTTTATCTATATATATAGTTACACACAGATAACACTGTGTACAATCTGACGTGCGCTGTGAGTTATACACGTAATTTATGCTGTATAATTATTGAGGTAAACATACATATACAGACTATTGTCTTCATTCATCATAAAGGGAGTGCAGTTCAAATCTCGTATGAAATAAAATTTTACAAGTATGTAAACTGAAAATTATTTTAGTTTCACGCAACTCCTCGTTTGAATTAGGGCAGGCGGAGAGAAGTGTTAAGAATTCTCTATATTCTAGCAAACAAAAAAAAGGTTTTCCGAGTAGGAATTGAACCATTAACCAATGCGTTTACAACGTTTGCATAAATATTGTGGCACTACTTCACCATTGCACTTCCCATAATACACCAAATAATTTTCAAAGGAGTGCTTAATTTTCGTCATTTTTTTGTCATTCGGAGGTTTGTTATGTTTAACGAGTTATTCTCAGGAACTAATGGTTTGTATAGATTTTTGATTTTTTGATTTTTTATGCGGTCAAAGTTTTCGCGGGCACTTAGAGTGTATCATATATAATACACAATTCTTAGTTATTTCCAATTTACTATGGGGACGGAGTCGTAAGTAAGCTATCATATTACATATCATAATAAGTAGGTCGAGGTAGCGCAGTGGCACAAGCGTATGACTGTAAACGTGACGGTTGTTGGTTCGATTTCCATTGGGGGGAATGAATATCCAATATTTTCATTTCCTCGCTCTGGTAACAAAGTGAAGCACGATTTCGAGTTCCGGATAGTGGGGGACGGAGTGTCTTAACATTAGGTTCCCTCTGTCTACCTCGCAAAATGCGGGTACAGCGTGAAGCTGTATTTATATAACAAGAACGCGTATCAAAATAACTAAACCAGATCACCATAGATAATATAATTAGTTACGCTCAAATAATATGCTGCTTGAAGTTTTTTACTCTGCGTTTTATGGCTGTGACCAATCAATGGCTCTAGTCCTGACACTGACGTAACGCATCTATCTTATTGTCGCTTGGAAATGTTTTATTTTGTGTTTTATTTACTTCGTGAATATTGCTAGTTCGATTCTTGATTGATGTAAGTTAATATATTTTATAGTATTATAGCTATTTTGAAATATGGACGAAAATTAAGTATAGATAATGTAATAAAAAAATAGCATTACGCTTTTTTCTTCATGGTAGGCAGAGGGAACGTAGTGATAAGGCAATTACTACCCTAGTCCACCGATGTTTGAGACATTGCGTGTTAAGAGGCAGAACTCAACGCTGAACTTCCTAATAAAACGAAAGTAATTTCTTGTTACTTTTGTAAGAATATGTACTAATTTTATTCAAATAAAAGATCTATGTAAAGCTGATAATAATATAAGTTTTTGGTTACTACAATAAGAAAATACGACACTATTAGTTAGCAGAGTATTGTACAATAAGTAATAAGATTTAAACGAAACATTTGTAAGCATACGATGAAAGTGTCCTAAATTAAATGTGTCCCATTTTTAGTTATTGTTTATAATAACTAAATCTAATATAAAACAAATGAGTTGAATATTCGATTTACGTTTTATTAACATCGTCGCTGTGCCATAACCCACAAGATAAATATCCAGTAGGTCAATATATACTTACTAACCAGGGTTAAAAATATTTTGCTTTGTGAATTTGCAAATAATTGACAGTATCAGAGTGTACTAGTAATATGTTTGTGTAAAAGAGTTCCACACTCTTTTCTCCACTTCTCCCCTCCGTTTTCAAGATATTGTGAGTTGAGTAGCGTAACACAACGCCACGCAAATTAAAAAATAAAGAAAAAAGTAATTGAGGCGCACGGTTGGCCATAAGGGTGTGTCTGTAACACAAGGGTCGCAGGTTTGATCTACCTCAGTGAAATGAATTATTATTTAGTTATATTTTCGTTTCTTCGCTTTGGCACCAAGGCAAAGCCCAGCTTTGAATTCCGCCACTCAACACGCAATGTCTCGAAAAACTAGGCAGTAATAGGGAAAATGAGTGTCTTAACACTAGGTTCCACCTGCCTACTCTGCTGTATGCTGGATACAGCGTAAAGCTGACAAAAAAAGTAATATAAAATGAAATAAAAAGCCTATACCATCCTATTATATCTGTATAAAGCTGTAAAGGGTGACCGCATTGACACGTCCCCATATTAAAATCTTCAATGCCCACTGATTTTAAATCGCCCTGGGAGTTTTAATTTTGCAATTTGTTCGCACCCCGTGATGGACAGATGATGTGATAATACGATTAGATCACGTTTTTTAGATAGCAAAGTGATAATTGTGATGTAACTAAAGTATTGACTTACTTTTACTTTTCAGCTTTACGCTGTATCCCGCACACAGCAGGGTAGGCACAGGGAACCTAACACTAGACACAACCTTCCCCACTTTCTGCCGAATTTTGGAAGCATTGCGTGTTAGGTGGTGGAAGTCTAGAATTAGAAGTTCTTGAAATTAGGGCGTTCAACCAAACAAACTCTTTAATTTTATAAACATACTTCAGACCATAGATAGTATGGAAATAGATAATGTTGCATTGAAACATCTTTCACTTAATTAATACAGTCGCTATATAGGTATCTCTGCATACTTATTGCATAGTAGTTCTATATCCATTTGAAAAATTATATATTTTTTTTAAATATACGACATCGACATTCGACATACAAAATCAGCTTTAATTTGATCAGAAAAGCAGAGATATCTGTAAGAGTATATCTAGCTATATCTATAAAACACTATAATATTATTATAGATAGGTCTTATAGCTATATAAAAAATATTATATTTTAATTTACATACTTCCCCTACAAGTATATAATATTTTCGTTATTTTCCGCCTCCGCGACTACATAAATCCAATCAATGCTCTATCCCTAATACCAGAGCTATCTTTTTATCTACAATTAGGATTTCGACACCTCGTGGGGAAGCATCAAAGGCGGTCGTTATGCGACGTTATTGAGTTATCAGAGGAGGGAGATTAGTTCATACTTCATACAAATCCTATCATACAAGCTGACGCGTTTTACTAAAAACATTCCGCATTTTGCTTCACCGCAAACTCAACTATTTGGATTTTGCTGTATTTATTTTTGATTTTGAATCCTAAAATGTTCTTTATTTATATTAAATTTAAGTTTAAATTAGTTTGGTGTATCAAAGGGGGTTAGGTCGTTTTTTAAACAGAAATCACGGTCTCGTACACAGTTTGCTAACAAGGAAGTTGTTATCCACCAATGTAGAGGGCCGATTCCGTCCCTTAATTTAAAACGGGCGATAATGAGATGCATAATTCGATTATCATTCTATTTTTGTTGTTCGTTCGGTTTGTTGGTTGTTTGTCATCTAAAATAATTGTGGAGTTTCACTTGTTTTGTTTTGGGTGTCGGTTTTTATTATGAAGTTGAGGTGTAAAATGGAAAATCTCGTTCTTGTCCGTTCCCGTAGATATTTCGAGAAATCCATTTTTAGTTCTTTAATAAATCTACAAGCCAATTTTCAACTTTCTTATATAGGTATAGATTAAATGAAAGACTTTGTTATATGGGAATAAATGCGAGACTAAGTTTAGCCACTCCGTGGTGTAACAAAATAGCAATACCTCGCTTCGTCTACCGATGTAAGGAAATTAAAATAATTTAAATATAATCATTTCCCCGAGTAGGTGTCAAATTCACATGCGTCGCGTTTACATTCAGAAATAGGTAACGTCGCTGCGCCACGACGGTCGTAACGAAATAAATTCATATTTATTACAATATTATAATTAATTTAATGTTTATATATTTAGAAGCCTGATGATAAATTTACTTATCGTTTTATTAAAATAATTAATATTAAATAGGAAAATAATATAAAGGCATAGCTGTGACAGGTACTACTCATATCAACACACCACTAGAATCTAGCTAACCAAAAACACAAATATTTTTACTAATATTATAAAGCTCCAGAGCTTGTTTCGTTGAACATGCTAATTTCAAGATATTTGTAATCAATTTATCGACATCACATCAAACATTTACTTACGTTGCATTACTACAGTGGTTAAGCCACGTGAAAGCGAGTAATTGAGGCATAACAGTGTCAGTTGAGACATGTCAAGGTCGTGTATTGTCTTTTAAAATGGCTGACTGACTATCATTTTATTTTTCGACTCTATAAAGATGTATATCTTATAAAAAATATACAAAAAATAAATAAATAACTTATGCTATTCATACTCTAAACCCGTGACTGAGCTTTTAACCGTGTGGTCTCTGGGGCCCCATTCTAACACGTCGCTACACGTGGGACTTATAAATGCGAAATATTTTAAATAAGAGGACGAAGCTTTTGATTATTGTAACGCTCGTGAGTTATGGATTGTAATTGTTACTGTGATATGTTGTGTAGGATGTCTTTTTTTATTTAATTTTTTGGCTGTTTCTAGGTAGTATCATTTAATGATATTGTTGTACATTTTTTAAAAATGTTTTTATCTGGTATACTTTACACTCCACAAAATACACAAAATAACAAATGATTAAACATGTTTGGTAAAAAAGAATGATTTTATTATAAATAATTTTAAAAAATATAAATAAAATGTAGAAAACTAAATATTTATCAATAAAAATATTAATTCCTTTCGTACGAAATAATCAAAAATCTGCCATAGACAGAGATAGGTATGGTAAGACAAAGATAAAAACATCAATTAATATTTCAACTAAACCCATAAACAAATCAGAAACCAAAACCAATTCATCCCACAGTGTAGACAAGAAGGTAATTAACAATTAAATTCCAACCCTTCAATCGCTGCTATTGGACCTACGTACCTCCCCCGGTCGCAAATTTGAAAATCGTCCTTATAGGTCGTAAGTAAATAGCGAATTCTACGTATAATACCTGCGTAGGCCAGAGAAGGGGTGATTCGTTAGGATTCACTGAACCGTTCACAGTAGGGACGAATATGCCTACCTGTTATACGATGCGATACTCGATATTTGCATATATATCAAAGTTGAAGTGTTTAAGCGTAAATATGATAGATAGGACTGCTGTCTACTTTAATTTTGATTTTGATGTTTTTTTTCATTTTCAAGCGTCAGTGTGGTCCAGTGGATACTGAGGCTGTGTCTGTCTTTAAACTCGGTGGTTGTGGGTTCCGTTTTGGAAAAATCGTTAAGCTTAAAATAGATAAGCATGGGAGAAATTGTGATATATCACTATATTCTTCATTTTTGCCATTTTAGAGACAACTTGTGAAAGAAAACATAAGGGTTTCCAACAATTGCATTTAGTCAAGCATATCCCAAATGAGCTCTGGTAGCGTAATTTTGATCTTTTTGTAATATGTATGTTATATGTAAGGGTGTGTTTAGAGTTCCGCAAGATAACACTCACCCCAGCCCTAGTGAAATCGGATCCGCGAAGTCTCTAGGTAATTAACTCGCGATTTTATTTCTTGATGTATTTTTAAAAGCGTCCGACGGCTTTTTAATGGTTATTTTATGGTGACGGATCGCTTATTAAGTTTTAGAACGGCGTGGAGTGACAGATGGGTTGTAGTTTGACACCAAATTTGAGGGTATCCTGGCACCGCCATATCGGCTCGGTCGACTATGGGGATATGGAACAGAGATGAAAAATAAATTGCTGCAATTTGTTTCTTTTTTAACGAGAGTGAGTTGAGAAAGAATTATTTATTATTATCAGCTTCACGCGCTATCGCGCACACAGCAGGGTAGGCAGAAGGAAACTAGTGTTAGAACACACCGTTCCCCGCTTTCCGCCACATTCTAGAGGCATTCAGTGGCGGAACTCAACGCCACGCTTTGCCTTGAACACCAATATTCACAAAAAGTGTGCCCCTGTGCCACGGTTGGGCTTTATTTTTCAAATTATTAAATATAATAAAGAAAATATACTATCGCGCAAATAGTTTTAACATTTAATGGATAGTGGAATTCGCACATTGTATAAGATTTGACCTTACAATAGAATTTAAGTTTAATCATTAAACAATTTCATATATATATTTATATATTTTTGTTTGTTACTTAATTTGCAGCTTGGGATTAAACGCTTATAAACTTTATTTGAATTTACTTTATTTATCTATTTTGTGTTACATATAGGATTTTTCTTTACTCGGTCTTTGTATAAATAATGATTTGTGTTTTTTTATTTTATTTTAAGATATATTCAGAGAAAATAGAATAGCAGGAATGGCAGAGGGAGTCTAGTATTAAGGAGCTCTGTTCTTCAGGTAATGAGGCCAAGGTCCAAATTTTGAAACCTTGCATACTGAGTGGTAGACGCCGGAATTTGTATTTTTTATTAAAGCGAGGAAATTCAAATAATTTATTTCAGACTGTGCCATTGCGCCACGAGGAACTCAATTTTTTTTATATTTTGCGGTTACCAAATAATTATACCAAATAATATTTGCTTATGGTATCGTAATACTAAATAATATTTGCTTATGATATCGTCTTTAAAAGATATTATTTTAAATACATATATTTCTCTATATTGCAAAAAAACATACATGGCTTTTTATAGAGATATTAAGTCGTATAGTCGTTGAGGCAATTAAGTAAGTGTCGGAGATATTATGTACTTCTAATGGCAGTATTAAGCAACAGAATTAATCTTAACCTCCTCATAATATCGTATTTGCTATCAGAATCCCTCGGGGCGGGGCGAAAATTAAAACAGATGACGTAGCAGAACCGTCACTGGGCCATAATTAAAAAGATAAGGAATATTTTCCTTTTGCATCGAGATTATGAAGGAAAACCCCTTTTGACCCACGATGGGGAGCCCCGTTTTGGGGCAGTTAACCGGTTAAAGGGCCCCTGAGACCACACAACGAATCGGTTGCGTTCCACTGCTGATTAAGTAAACTAAGATAACATTGCCAATGTAGTAACGTCAAAAGTCAACAAGGGCGTTTTCGGAATGAAACGTTAAGTTGATTTGGCCGTATTCTCAAGGGTTGTTCGAGTATTGTTATCTCAGATAGTTACTGTTTGAGATGATTGGATTGGCTCTCAGGATGAGTGCTTCATTGTTTGCGCCGATGTTTGTGTTGGCGAAAACGGGTTATCTGTTGACATTGAAGATCGCGACTAACTGATAAACGTTTCAATATCCGTTTCATCTCTAAACTTTGCCAGCTATATAAAGGAATATTTTCCAACATTACCACTTTTAAGCTTATTATGGTTTTTTCAATAATTAAAAGCATTTTCAACAGAATTCCCAGTTAATAAATTAAGTTTTATAATATTGTACAACCAAATTATTTTGAATTGAAAGGAGCTTCAAGGCTGAATATTAAAAAAAAAACAAATATAATTACAACATAGAACAGAAAGATAGTGCAGGGAGTCGCGACGGTCGGTACCTGTTTAGTATTCTGGACGAGCGTTACCCGTATTGATTGCCCTCGCCCGATGCGGCCCTCGTAGGGCGGCCTTTTTCAAAACAATCTAGGGAATAATGATTTTTTTGCTATTTAAGAATACTTCCTCAATAATATAATAATATTAAATTTTTAGAAAATTTAATAATTTTTAAAGCAGTATTTTATAAATGTACCATTATCGCACTATCAGCGATGATATACAGTAGAAAAGTTTAATTATCTTGGTGACGATTATAGATCAGTGGTGCTACTTTTACTGTAGGGGAGAGGGGGGTAGCTTTGAACAGGGGCACCTTTGAAAATATGTGTTAACAGAGCTATTTTAAAAAGAAATTTTGTTAGATTTTTTTTGAGTAGTGGCAGCACTAACCTGCACACGTGTCACTTGTCACTGCTGATATATGATAGCCCGTGGTTGAGTTACGAGGAGTGTTTGATTTTGAGTAAAATTTTATACATTTTTAAATAAACGCGTAAGGATCGCAGGGATCCAATTCATGGTATATGGTTTTATTTTTTCCTCTTTTAGTTAGAATGTTTCATATATCACGCAATAAACTAGAAATTAATACAATTTTTAAACTTTTACTTGAAAAAAAAACGTTTTTAATTTTTCAAATACCACTGAGGCAGCTTTGAACAAAATAAGGGGGGCGGTTTTGAATATTATTATATATAACAAAATACCGCGAAAGAAAAACAAAACTAAACTGAACTTTTCTTTACAAGAAACTGACGTATGAAGACTACGTAATGGAATTAGACTACCACTTAATAAATATTGGAGACTCCATTTTAGCGAATGTTTCAACATCTATGAATAGTAAAAAAGTAGCTTGTACAATTTTTTTCCTTACGTCACTATACTATATCCATGTTCCTTTAAATTTAATTTCTTTAAGTTCAAATTAGAATAATAAGCTGTTTATTAAAAAATATTTTGTTTTTTTTAATAATATTAGGTTTATTCTATGATTGATCCTGACTGGTTGTGGGTTCGATCCCCGCTCGAGGAGATGAAATATTTACTTAAATTTATATTTCCATTTCTTCGCTTTGGTGTCGAGGTTAAGCGCGGCGTTGAGTTCTGCCACTCAACACGCAATGCCTCCAGAATTCGGCAGAAAGTGGGGAACG